>JANDJT010000050.1:3398318-3411799 GCA_024331685.1 Stegophilus panzeri
GGTTTGTGCTACATCACATCAAATCCAAAGATACAAATACAAAGTGAATGGAAATGGCATTGATTTCCATGTAAAAACCATGTAATCATTATGTTTACATTTTCGATTTTCATACTCATTTATGTCAGCTGAACAAATAAAGTCATGTCAGTAAACTGCAGTATCAATACAGCACAAGGTAAACACTATTAAGCTGCGTTTACCTCTCCTTCAGATTTGACTCCAATGACATGCCCGCCCTCCATGACAATCTCGTCCACCGGCTTGTTAAGCATGTAGGTTCCTCCATAAATCGCACTTAGCCTGTTAACACGAAACACAGAATAATACAACGACCGCTATGAACCAAATGATTATTTAATGAAATGAAATGGATACTTTAGATTTGTTCCTATAAAGTGCTGCTGTAATCGGAAAGGCTGTCGTGTGCTCATCCCAGTACTCTTCTTCACAATCTGCTCACACTGAACAGCCTTTCAACCCTTACTGCTGTTTGACTTTATAGTATACAGCTGTAGAAGAGTAATTATTTATAATAACAACAGAGGTTCCCTTTTGAGTCTGGTTCCTCTTAAGGTTACTTCCTCATGTTGTTTGTGGCTTTTTTTGTGGTGGAAAAATCGTTAAAAATATGAACCAAGCTGGTGGGAAAATGGGTTGAGGTGCTCGAGCTGTGTTTTGCTCACCTGGCAAAGCCCTGAGGCAGTTCCCCCAAGCCGTACAGCGGGTACAGGTAAGGGCTCTTCCCGTAGCGGGCCAACGATTCGCTGTACAGCTTGATGCGATTAATAGTCTCCAGACATGGCTGCTCAAGGTAACTGTTGAAGAGAAAACCCCAAAGAAAATCCTGACTTTCAAGATATATTTTGATGTAGAAAATTTAAACCATGCATACACTCTGACTTTAAAGATGGTTATGACTAGAAATGAATTTACCCTTCAGCATTTCTGCTTGGTAGCCACCTTTAAAACCTTGTTAGTCTTAAACTACAGTGGTGCCAACATTACATATGGGCAGGGGAAGAGACCCCAGAAATACACGGCAAAATATTAAAAATCGTTTCTATTTTTAGAATCGAGACACGACCAGTCACGGATTCTTGTTTTCTAAAGTCGACACAAAACAATGTAACCGCTACCAGAAACAAATATGAGTCTATCATGCCCTACTGCACAGCAAAACCATAATAACAACCATGGGAACATATTTACCATCCGAGCATTCGTTTTCTAGACAAAACTTCGAGATACACTCAGTAATAAAAGACACCTGCTTCAATTGCTTTTGTTAGTGAATTTCCTTTTCTTTGCTGGAGGGCTAATTTTATTCGCGCTTGGTCTGACCAGCGTTTTTCATAGTCTCTGCCACGTTGTAAATGCTATGGCTAAAACCCTAACATAAGTAAGCTACAAGCTACATTAGAACTTGACCAAGACTGAGTTAAAATAAACTTAATTCCAATATATGTCTGCTCACATTATTCTTATCCATTTCAAAATGTTTATAATAATGATAGTAATAATAACTAACTGCATAATAATAATAAGTAATAATAATACGTATCTAAGTAATAATAATAAGTAACTAAGTAATAATAATAATAATAATAACTGTGCTAACTGCATACTCGTCTGTTCTGTAGAGGGCCAAGGCGTGTCCGGTGAAATCAACAACATCCTGTCCCAAGTCAAACTTCTTATACACCTCTCCCATTGTGGTCTGCTTGGGATCGACGCCCTCGAAAGTCTTCGGGTCGTTCTCATCGAAGTTAGCCACAAAGACTAGGAATTTCCGGAAACGTCTCTTCTCAAACATTCCCATTAGGTCTGGAGGAACGTAGATGACAGAACAGTAAGGCACTTGTGCTGGAGTTTAATCTGGAGTTGCTACGTAACATAACATTAACATACAGTGAACACTTCAGAGACAGTGTGCCAAATGAAACCTACTGGATGCCAGTGCTTCAGTCTCTGTCGAGGGGACTTTGTAGATCTTTCCTCCTTTATATACAAAGCTTCCTTCCACGACTTTGAAGTCCAAGTATCTGGTCACCTCAGTGTACAATAGCATCTTAACTAACTGCCCTGTAGATATAGCAGACCGAATCAGACACATTTCAACACTACTGAACCAAAAGTAATCCGAACAATTAGAAGACAAACTATGTATTACGAAAGGATTAAAACACAGCAGCGGATGCTGTTATAGGAAAATAATCAACAATTGGGCAGTGTGATGTGGCCCAATGAGAAGCTGAGCTACTGAGTTACCACCCTGAGATTGATTACTTTCCAATACCGGCAAGTCTTTTATTACTTTTTGACAAAGATTCCAATTATTAATTTATTAATGATTGACAAAATTAATGATTTTTCATCCATTTATCGTTGCATTTAATGTTGTGGAACGCCCATAAAACAAGTCAGATCCTGTTATCACGTCTCTCTCGAACTTAATAAGACTAAACATGTAGTTTTTTTTACTGTCATATCAAGAGGTGCAAAGTTTTCGTCATGAAGACTCTCCCATGTCGGAAAACTTACTGATTAAAGCGCTGACACAGGAGCTTCCATCACCTAATCAACGATTACAAGTTTTTCTTGGTTAAAGAACATGTTTTTTGGTTTAATTTTAGTTTTAGATTATGTGAGCATCCACCATACAAGCCCCAGTATGCTGTTACTATAGAAACAATAACACTGGAACGAGTGCATTAATATAAACCTGTGTTTCGAATTACAGCAGACACTATTCCCAAAGCTGCAGTAATAAGAAAGTTAATCAAGACCTTCTGACCAATCGGATTCGAGAAATCAAAAACGCCGTGATATAAATAATGCTAACATATGAATTTCCTTTTAATATGCATACATGCAATTTTGTTACAGTTAAATACGGCTGCTTTATTACCATTGGCCATGAGAAATTTCGGGATGAGGTCAACATTCCAGTCTCTTCCCCGGCCCATCGACTCTGGAGGGCCGTCCGGAAGCTCAAATCGCTTGTAAAGCTGTGAGAGATAAATAAATAAAGAAATATAAAAAGAAAGAAAGAAAGAAAAAAAAAGGTCAATCCATTTTGTGCCATCTGAAATACTATGATGTTAATAATGACATTAGTGCTTTGTGTACCTCTGAAATGTGTGATTAGCTCAAATGAAAACAGCTTTTGACAGAACATTTAGTAGGCAGAGTGGATGGCAAATGTGTATCCTCACCTCCTCCAGAGGGGTGATGGAGGAACTTTCACCTCCATAATACGGGTTCCGATCCATGTGCAAAACTTTCTTCCCGTTGACTGACATGATCCCAGAGAGAATGCATTCCTGCAGAAAACAAGTAGAAGTAATACTATTATTAACACTATTATTATTATCCATCCATCCATCTATTTTCTGTACCGCTTATCCTACGCAGGGTCGAGGGGAGCCTGGAGCCTATCCCAGTGGACTCTGGGCACAAAGGCGGGGGACACCCTGGAAGGGGTGCCAACCATCCTATTCACACACTACGGACAATTTGGAAATGTCAATCAGCCTACAGCGCATGTATTTGGACTGGGGGAGGAAACCTTCTAAAGTACAGGGAGAACATGCAAACTCCACCCACACAGGGCAGAGGTGGGAGGCAGACATGCTAACCACTAAACCACTGTTCCCCCTATTATTATTCTTCTCCTTATTATTCTTCTTCTCCTTATTATTGTTATTATTATTTGCACTTGCAAGACTTAAACAGTGAAATGTAGTTGCATCATTAACATATGAATATATATTTTTATTAAATAATCGGATAATAGATTATATTAAACTTACGTTTTGTAATAATAATAATTATAATAATAATAAATGCATTTACAACAATGTTAAAACTAAAATACCCCCCCCCCACATACACACACCTCTAATAATATAATTTAATTACCTTTTTTTGTATATCAGGACCTCGATTGAGTCTAATTCATTATCTTATCAAGGTGAAAGGACTAAGGCCTACAGTCTAATTCATGCATTGCATTCTGGGAATGCAGCTCCACCCAGTGCATCTTCATATCAAACACCGCGCTCAGTGGCTACCAAAGAATGAACGTAAGACTGTTTGCATTTATTGATCTATATAATAATCACGAATACAGCTGAATAAACCAGTACTGTTGATGTAAATGTCCCTCATTTACATGTTTTGTTTAATGGTGGGAGGAAAAGTGCATAGTGGCTGAATCCCAAATGGCTCCTTCACTCCCTTCATGAGTGGAGTGCACTAGCTCGGGGATGAAATAATGCTTAAACAGGGAGTTTTAAATAACACACGCAGTTATAGCGAACCATGTAATGTACCGTAATGAGCAAGGTTTATTTTCTTTTGTCTGTTTTGATGCACAATCGTGACACCTGATGCCCACAGAACAGGGGATTTTCATTTATTTTCAACAGCTCAAATTATGACAGACGCACATGCATAAATTACATAAGCGAGACTAGTAAATATATATAAATACATATAAAATATACATATGTTAAGAAATGCCGGGTCACGCCTTACCAGCGCCTACAATGATGGAGCTTTAATTTTTTCTCCATCCGCATCCCGACAAGCCCCGCCTCCTGCTTTACGATTGGTTAATAACCAACTCCTACAAACAGTCTGCTGATATTAGGTCAATGGAGTGCAGGAACCTGGACATATTATCCAATCATCGCGGAGAAGGCGGGGCTTGTGTCTGAATATCGGTGTGGAGTAAAATAACGCCGGTCCTGAGGATGCGTCAGCAGCAATAGGCCTTATTGATTATCGCGCAGCATCGATTTACAAAAAAAAAACGATTTCTCATCAGCAAAACGATCATATCTCAACACCTCTTTATATAAAAATAAACCTAAAGGTTACGTGTAAGGTCCTGTGAAAAACTACAACCTTGACATTATGGAAAATATAGAATATAATCTACTCACTGTGAGTCCGGTGCCCAGGACGATCACATCATATTCCTCATCCATGTTGTATTACAATGTAGCTACAATCCCCCTGATTTCCCTTCGACAGGATTTTTTTTTAAGGTGTCAAAAGTAAGCAAGGACAGCAGCTTCCTTAATTCAGCCTTGGTAGCCGTAAAACGGATGCTTTAACCCGATCAGTTTGCGTGTTACAGTGTATTTCTCTCTGTAAAGCGCGAGCGGAGAGCACCAGCAAAGATGGCCCTGACTACACCACCGACTTGTGTGTTTCTGATACATCCGCGTCATGATATAGTCCGCGGTTCCGCTTTATGAGCGCGCGATATTCACGAATGAAGAATGCCTTTAGCAGGGATAGTTTTTGAAATCTAGTACTTATATTGCAATATGACATGTTATGTGATGATACACTTTGGCACTTTAATTTATTTATTTTTTTGCTAACCAACAGTTGGGCAGGGTGCATCAGGCTCACTCAGAATAAGGCGTTAAAGGGATGTATCCTTCCGCCTGCAGCCTCGCTGGAGAAGCTTCTTTTGCTAGGGGGAAAGTGGTTGATGATTTAGCTGTGGATCTGCAAATTACAAAACACAAACCTGCTGCTTATCTTCAGAATATTGCGCGTATAATTGTTTATAATATTCACCATCCCGTGTCGATTAATCGCTTTAACCAGCTGCAGCTTAGGACACTGGGTCATATGAAAGGCTAAAGATTCTACACTTTTTAGTTATAACCAGCCTCTTGTCTTGCATTGCAAATATCATAAATCAGTCTAGATTTGGATATCTGTTATGGTTAAACATGATCATGGTAAAAAAAAATATATATGTATATATATTACATTGTAAAAAAAACAAAAACATTATTACAACTGTTATAACCACATGCGTGTGGGTTTCCTCTGGGTTTTCTGGTTTCCTCCCACTATCCAAAAACATGTTGGTAGATGGATTGGCTACTCTAGGTGTGAATAAGTGTGTGAATGTGTGTGTGTGTGTGTGTGTGCGCATGTCACTTTGCAACAGATTGGAATCATATCCTGGCATCGTCCATCATCCATCGTGTTCCAGCTCCAAGTGCTTGAATATAGATGAATAAATGAATGAATGAATGAATGTTTTACAACCAGTAAACTTTATGATAACCTACACCCTGTGGTTGCTTTATTTAGTACACCTAGGTTATACCTACAGTCACTGACCATTTTATCAGTTGCACACACCAGTCACAGCACCACCACTGACCAGTTATTATTTGATTATTTGGATAGTAGACTATTCTCAATGCACGAGTGATAATGACCTGCAGGGCATGGAAGTGTGTGTGGTGTTGGTATGATGTTAAACATTAAGTGTCATTCTTAAACTGTTTTTAAACATTTTATTAAACCTATATTACTTGTGTATGTTTTACATGTTCTTCCTGTGTCTGTGTGTTTGTTTCCACTGGGTTCTCTGGTTTTCTCCTACCTTCCAAAAAATGCCAGTGGGTGGAGTGGCTATGCTAAATTACCCCTAGTTGTAAAGGAGTGTCCGCATGGTGCCTTGCAATGGAGTAGCATCTCACTGTGATGCTGACCAGGAGAAAGTGCTTACTGAAGATGAATGAATGTATGAATGAATGAATGAACGAATCATTTCAAGAAAGTTTAAACAAATTCAAAAACTGTCCCAGTATACACTATATGGCCAGAAGTATGTGGACATCTGACCATCACACCGATATGTAAGCCTTCCCCAAAATGTTGCCACAAAATTGGAAACACACGATTGTCTAGAATGTCTTTGTATGCTGTAGCATTACAATTTCACTTCACTGCAACTCAAGGCCCAAACCTGTTCCAGCATGACAATGCCACTGTGCACAAAGCGAGCTCCATGAAGACATGGTTTGCCAAATCTGGACTGGAGGAACTTGAGTGGCCTGCATAGAGCCCTGACCTCAACCCCACTGAACACCTTTGGGATGAACTGGAACCCCGACTGCACCCCAGGCCTTCTTGTCTGACATCAGTGCCCAACCTCATTATTGCTTTTGTGGCTGAATGTAGGGCAGTGGTTTCCCAATGATTAAAGGCCATTGGTTCAAGCCCCAGCACCACCAAGCTGCCACTGTTGGGCCCTTAAGCTTGGCCATTAACCCTTTCTGCTCCAGGGGTGCCATATCATGACTAACCCTGCGCTCTGACCCCTTCCTAAGAAGCTGGGATATGCAAAGAAAAGAATATTATAATATTGTACTGTACTGCACTGTATAAACATCAAATAAAGACTTCTACTTCTTTAAATGGGCAAATCACAACACCCATGCTCCAAAATCTAGTGCAAAGCCTTCCCAGAATAGTGGAGCTTATTATAACAGCAAAGCAGGGACTAAATCTCTAATAGGAGGTTTTCAAAAAGCACATATGAGTTTGATGATCTGGTGTCCACAAACTTTGGGCTATATACTGTACCTGAATTCACCCTATATTATTACTTTGCCGGTAAAAACTAGTAAATCCAAATAATACAACTGGACTTCACTGTGGTCTAATCCCCCAAAATAAAGCCTTTGATTGCAGTGCCACAGTTATTAATCATGCCCTTCATGAACATCTCGCCTCAGCAGACGCTCATGTGACAGTCGCTGTGAATCCCAAATAGAACCTCGCCCCCTTTATAGGCGCACTACATAGGCTAGGACACAATGGCTTTTCTGCCCTAGATAGCGCACAAGCCGTCACAGCGATTTGAGATTAAACCCCGGTGTTGGTTGTAGCATTCACGTGACTTGATGTGATGATGGCGGAAGTTGGTAGTCGGTCTGGATGTGCCTTAGCAATGGCGAAGTTTGCAGTTTTATTTGTATTTTCTTTATTATGTACCTGCAGGGCACAAGTGCCTTTAATCATGTGGACCAGTGATGGGTAGGTTTTGTATTTTAAACGTTTAATTTAATCCTGTTTGAACGAGTTTTACATCGTTTCAATTTGATCTGCCAGTAATAGCAACCACAGGGGCATAAAATTCCAGGCTACTATCTATAAACTATTAACCAACTAAGGTTTCCTGGCTCACATCTGTCTTCAGTATAATTGTCTTCATTATTGTCTGAGAAATATTTAACTTTACTGCCTTGTCTTGGACCAGATTGTGTTTATGCTCATATTAAAGCTTGATGGACTTCTTCTGAACCATATACAAAGCTAGTTACACCTAAAAGTATCCGTCTTTAATATATGATGATAAATTTGTTTACTACTCGTACTTCTAAATTTGTTGTACCTACTTTTACGCTATTATCTCCTAACTAACATTTTCTTTATTGTTGTAATTGACAGTCATTGTGTTGTCTTGGTTAAACCTAGCATTAGTTGGCGTTATTAGTCAAACAGTAATAACTGTGCTAAAAGGGGGTGAGAAATATGAAGTAAAAAAAAAAATCACCACATTAAGACAACTTCACGATACTTATCAAGATATATTTATTATTTATAACTTAGCTGAGGTTTTGGTAACAAGTGCCAACAAAGGGCCACTACATGTCCACTCACTCACTCACTCACTTTTTGCAGGAAATAATAAAAGCACAGAAACAACAGCAATACTGAAGATATAAAATATATCATGATGTTATTACATCACAATATTGATATATATATATATATATATATATATCATATTACCCAGCCATAGTGCTAAAACTAAATCTAGATTACAATACTAGCAAGATAACCCTCAGTGAAAGGCTATTGCACTATTCGAAGATGTTTTCAGAAATCACATTATGTAATCACGTTACACGGGATACCGATATAATACTCGAGATAGATATCCATGGCGATAGTGGCCTGAGACGCTAGATTGGTGTTCGATTGTTATTCTTATAGCTTCTGGCCCGATTTATTTTATGATTGACGCAACCTAGGTCTTGCACGAAAAGACAGGACATTGACGGTCTTCAAGCTGCCACCTCCAGGATGTTTTATTTGACATAAATTATATAATAATATTTATGATTGCAGAAAGTTGTCTTGGTTACTATGAGGAGCAGTTGTAATATTGGTATAAAAGTTGGAGCAGCAGTGTTGCAGTTTGGAAAATGATCGTTCAAAGTCTTTTCTTTATTCCAAAATATTACGTAATGGGCTGCTGAATGGCGGAAATGGTCGTGCTGTCTGGGTGGGAAGGACTGCCTACAGAACGAGGTGAGATGGTGGAGCACACGGTATTGTTGAATCCAGCGCTCTGAATCCATCATGACACTAACCACTATGATAAAGTGGTTACTGAAGATGAATGAATGAATAAACGAACTGTTTAATGGGGACCTGCCTATGGGGTTGTTATTAAGTCTGTCTGGGGATGGGCTTAACATACAGCCAGCATCTGAGAGTTACTCTATGAAGACATTTCAGGTCTCCTCAGTTCCATGCCTTCTCAAAATGAAATTCAAAACGTTAACCCCAATGCATGTTCTCAGCAGGGTTCTCCTGAGAAATGTTAAGGATTATAGTATGTAAGCTTAACTGGGAAATACGTGCCAAATGTGCTGACTCTGAAAATACTGAACGGACCCATAATACGCACCCTTCGTGGCGTAATTAATTTGATTAATGTTAACATATTGTCATATCGATCACCGCTAGGCGAGTATGAAATGAAAATATTATATGAAAAAATGACATGTCTCTTGTCTAAATGCTGCTTGTGTATGTAGGTACACTTTGCCAACCCTGCTTGAAGCGACAGCTGGTGAGATTGTCTCCGGTGCGAAGTTGGCATCCTATCTGAAATCAGCCTTGACAACTTCGCCACACAACATGCTGCTGTTTTTACAGGACAAGGTGAGAACAGTGATCCTGAGTCAACTCAGTGTGGTCCTCTCAGTGTAGTGTGACATTGAGCCACAGACTCACTTCCTCTTAGAGTTTCCGTAGGATAGGACACTCCAGAATTGTCACACATTGGGTTTTTTTTATTTATTTTTTTTTTTAGAGGAACTAGACTATAACGACTGAGAGTATTACATAACAATGGAATAATTAAAGTAAGTTCAACTTTATACCACAGTGCTGTTGAATTTTCAAATCTGATTGGTCAGAAGGTGTTGATTCTTTTCTATAACAGCAGCTCGGTCAAATCAAAGGTTTTATATATTAATGCGCTTGTTCGAACACATTGTTGTTTCTGTAGTAACAGCTAATTCACAAAGAAATGTATGCAATGTAAGTAACATCTGTAATTGTTCATATGATGAACTCGATGTTTGTTTAGCATTTTGGAAGCAGTCTACAGTATGCAACAGTCAGAGGTGGTTAAACAATGATTTGTATAGGATCACATAACTGATTGTCAAACTTGCACAGCCGCCCATCTTTAACACTTTTAACGTTTCTTGTGCTCCTCTGTGCAGTTAAGCATGGAAGATTTCACAGCTTATGGTGGGGTGTACGGCAACAAGAAAGACAGCGTCTTTGTAACCTTGGAGGTGAGGCTGAATCTTGTCCCGTGTATAAATGTGCGCTTAAAACATTTAAATGAACCTGCATCTCATATTGTTTCTGAAAGTTTTTGAAAGGCTTGTTTATTGTTAAAGGGATTAGTAAGGCCAGGTCTTCCATTTCCAATAAAATAGTAATTATAAATGTACATTATGTTGTAAATGTAAACATAAATGCTATATGGATACATTAGGAGTTTGGTCATATAGTGTAGGATCAATATTGGAGTTATATTGTAGTTACATTGTTAATGCCATGCTATACAGGTATAAATCAAATCATTAAAATCAGATATGATTCAGTCATATACAAAAACAAATATGACATTGCTTTATTAGTATTATATTGTGAACATTTCAGCCCTAGGATGCATTTTAAGTTATGAAGAAAAGAAATCTTGCTATTAACAGTACAGTGCTGTGAAAAGGTACTTGCCCCATCCTGATTTCTTCTGTTTTTGTGTATATTTCATACTAAATCTCCAAACAAAATACAACATAAAACAACAGCAACCTGAGTAAACACACAATAGAGTTTTTATTTATTTATTTATTATTATTTTTATTGAAGCAAAAAAAGTTATCCAACAGCTATCACCAATGTGAAAAACTAATTTCCCCTTTAAACTTAAAAATCTGGTTGTGGCACCTTTAGCAGCAATAACTGTAACCAAACACTTCTGATAACTGGAGATCAGACTTTCACTTACTTCTAGGACTAGGACTTACTCCTAGGCTTTGGATCATTGTCTTGCTGCACAATCCAGCTGTGCTTGAGTTTCAACTTAGGGACATTCTCCTTTAGGATTTTCTGATAGAGAGCAGAATTCATGTTTCTCTCAATTATTTCAAGTTGCCCAGGTGCTTCCCCACACCATCACACTGCCACCACCATGCTTGACCGTAGGTATGATGTTCTTTTTGTGGAATTCAATGTTTGGTTACGGCAGATGTAACAGATCCCTGTCTTCCAAACAGTTCCACTTTCGACTCATCAATCCACAGAACATTCTGCCAAAAGGTTTGAGGATCATCAAGGTGTGTTTTGGCGAAATTCAGACGAGCCTTAATGTTCTTCTGGGTTAGCAGTGGTTTTTGCCTCGTGATTCTTCCATGGATGCCATTTTTGCCCAGTGTCTTTCTGATAGTGGAGTCATGAACAGTGACCTTTATTGATGCAAGATAGGCCTGTAGGTCCTTTGATGTTGTCCTCGTCTCTTTTGTGAATTCCTGGATGAGTAGTTGCTGTGCTGTTGGAGGAATTTTGGAAGGTCGGCCATTTCTGGGGAGGTTCACTACTGTGCCGAGTTTTTCCATTTGGAGATATTGGCTCTCACTGTGGTTCTTTGGAGTCCAAGAGCTAGCTTTGTAACCCTTCCCAGACTGATGTATTACAATCACCTTCTTCCACCTTCTTTCAACTTTCTTTCCGTTCTTTATTTTTGTTTGCACTCCAGTCCGCATTGCAAGCCTCCACTCCCATGGTGCTGCCGGCTCTGGCCTGGATTGCAGCCGAATCTGTGGTGGAAATCTTCCAGCAAGAGCTCGGACTTCCTGCAGTCAACATTGCACCATCAGAACTCGGCCAGCTTCAGCTGAACACAGCAAAGCCTTCTCTACTGGTCATCAGGCTCCCATACACCACTGGGTAAAGCACAGTATTCACAAGGGATTTACCTTTTAGCACTTAGTTAATTGTCTGAGATGTTATGTTATGTTTTGTGCATTTCTGAAGAGTTGTCCTTTGCCCTGTGACTTGGGATTTGGCCTGATAAAAATTCTCAAAACTCTTCTTGAGATAAGTACAGCTTATACACAGTTGTGCCCAAAAGTTTGCATACCCCTTGCAGAATCTGCTAAATATATTGCATACATATTGCGTACATTTTTTTACATTTAGTATTTTGTCTTCTGGGAGACATGCAACTACCTTATTTAACGTCTGAAGGGCAGTACTAAATAGAAAAAAAAAAGATCTTTAAACAAAATAATAACAATTTACACTGATCATCCTGTTCAAAAGTTTACACCCCGCTGGCTCTTAATGTATCGTGTTGCCTTCTTGAGCATCAGCGGATGTTTACATCTTGTATAATAGTTGTGTACGAGTCCCTCAGTCGTCCTCAGTGTGAAAAGATGGATCTCACCATGGATCTCAACATCATATAGTCACTGTTGGAAAGGGGTCAAATATGCAGAAGATGCTGGAAAAACAAAGAATGTGCAGGACCTGGAGGATTTTTCTGAAGAACAGTGGGCAGTTTAACTGCTCAGGACAAACAAGGGACTCGTGAACAACTCTCACAAAACATAAACAAAGTCGTGGATCATCCAGGTAACAATACATAGTATTAAGAATCAGGGGTATGTAAACTTTTGAACGGGGTAATTTTTATAAATTCCGTGATTATCTTGTCTTGTAAACATCTGTTATGTGAAATAGCTTAGTCAGGACAGGACTAAATAAAAAAACATGGGATTTTTATGATCCCCCTTATTTTGTTAACAGTATTAAAATTTAGCAGATTCTGCAAGGGGTATGCAAACTTTTGGGCACAACTGTATAGATGACTTATTTATTCATGTTTGCTATGTTTGACAGTGCCCAATCAAAAGAGCTTCTTAGGAAAAATGGTGAGTTATCATCTACTTTTTTTGACATATGTGTGTGTGTGTGTTGTCTGTAGTTACTAATTTCCATCTGTTGGTAGATGAGACCATTGGATATGTCCTGACTATACTGCGAGCTCAGAGTGTGCCTTACACCGCTGTTTACACCGGCCTGAGACCTTCTCATGTAAGGCAGCACCACACAGATCACAAGCTTGACAAAGCCATAATTCAAATTCACCTGCATGCTGTAGAGCACAAAAAATTTACACGTTTACACTTTTTAAGGTGCATTCCTAAACGCACACGTGCGCGCGCGCGCACACACACACACACACACACCTTATACTCAGAATGCAAGCATTAGTTTAAATTCACTGATATGGTGGCAGGCCAAAAAGATTTATTAAAAGCATGAACATGTGAATA
>JANDJT010000050.1:3428045-3439469 GCA_024331685.1 Stegophilus panzeri
AATAATAATAATAATAATAATAATAATGTCTTACCTTTCAGTTTAGGGCTACTGAGCCTGTTAGTTACCACTAGTTTCGGTGTGAATAACCGGAAACCCCTACGAGGAAATGAGGTCACACCCCTACAAGAAAATGAGCTATTCTTTTCGTAATGGCTATAAGCTTTCCAAATCTCCATTTACAGTAAATTCGTAGCTGATTAAATCATCGTCTCATGTGTTTTGGCATCAGCTCATTTTGTGTTCACTTACCTAGAGTTTATACTTAGTTGTATGTTTTGTTTTTTTTTAAAGCGAGGCTGTTGTTTTGCACGTCGCTGTGTACGTCGTTGTTTACGGTGAAGTCCTATGGAACGCCGAAAGGGTCAAAACGCACATAAACTCGTACATTGCGTCTCAAATTCTAGACGATTTTGTAGTTGTTGTTTTTTTGTGTGTGTGTGTAAGCTGCATTTCGTGCTTAGACTTTGACCCACCTGCTCCTGACGGAATTCTAACCAAACCTGCCTGCTTCTACAAAATGTCTTCCCAGTTCCATCCACTCCAACACAAGGGCGTAACCATGGTATGGACATGTGCAAATTTTCAGTATCAGCGAATTTGAATGATGTAGTGTGGTGGAATCTTGAATTTTATGTATTTATTTTTTCTCAGAATGTGTTTCACATAAACTGTTACAAAAGACACTTTAGGACTTTATCTAATATATTTTTTCAGCCTCGCTGGCTTTAATATTGCCACTATGATTGGTCCTTGCAAAGGGTTTTGGATCAGAGACTGCTACTGAGTCCACATCATGAGGACTTCACCAAAGGTTAAAAGGAAGTGTGTAAAAAGGGCACACTTTTAAAGAACGAGAAATAACTTAAGGCTCGCCCTGTAGTTGGATGAAACTTCAACTATACCACATATGCAAATTAGATGTAAAAAAAAGGTCAAGTTTCATGCTGAGGCTGTCCTGGTGCAGGTCAGTGACATGAGGGGTCATATGAATGAATGAATGAATGAATGAATGAATTTAAGCTACCATCCAAAAAGATTAAAATAATAAATCTGCAGATAAAAAATTATCTAATACACACATACTATTCATTGTGTTTCATAAGTCTTGTAAGATCAATTTATTTGACAATGTCATGTTCTAAAAGGTCTTGTCAGAAACTGTAGGTCATTTTTAAACACCGGAATATGGACTCATGATGAGTCCATGGAAACAGATGCTAAATACAGAACTTCCTTTATTGAAGGGAGACAGACACAAGGAAAAGACACACTAGGAATCAGTATTAACTATAACTTAATAACTAGAAAATAAACTCTAAGCAAAAACAGAGCCAAGCACAAAAGTAACCTGACTTGCATTAATGCTCCAGCACCTGAGAAGGAAAATAAACACCTGCGTATGACTAGACACGAAATGGAGGGAGATAACAGAAGAAGAAATTCTGCCATGACAGTCAGGGTGTCCTCTAATGGCCAAAGATGGCATTGTCCCCGGGGGCCATGACAGGAACAACTTAGCATTTTAGATATGACCCTTTTTAGACCTTATCTGAAATTGTGGTTCTTGCCATTGTTTTCAACCAGAAGAAGGTAGGCAGTATAAGTGTCTGCAAATTGATGTTACTGTGATGACTTCCGATGGCAGCTTTGTGTACCATGTGAGACCTGCTCTGTTTCTTAAATGTTCCAGTAATAGCTTTTTGCATTGCACATTTGTTTCAGAGCAAACTATTGTGATACATAGTGAACTAAATCAATAGGACAACAGAAAAAACTTTAGAAATGCAAACAATTTTAAGAATTTCAAGGTCGTCATCCAACAATTATGGACAGACTGATTAATCCTTAACGATGGTGATCTACCATGACCAGGCCAAATTCAGCTAAAATCGCTAAACAAAAGCTCTTGTAACTCAAGCATTAACACATCTCTTCTGCGTGGTTAATGTTCTGTACGTGTAATAACAAATTCAGCTTCTTAGATTCTCTTAGATTTTTCACCGATACTTATGACACACACACTAATGCATAACTTTCTGTAGGTCATCTGGTTGTAGAACAGAATGCTCTCAAGTAGCTTGTGGTATGAAGTCATATTTGGCAAATAAATAAAAATCAGCCTTTAAACAAAAAAAGAGCCAAGCAAAAGTATGTTTTGGGGATGCTTTTCTTCAGGAGGTTTTAGGGTTAAAACCAGTTCAAAAGTTTACATACGCTTGATTATTAACAGTGATACTAATACTGATGCTAAAGAAGGCAACATTAAGAGCCTGGGGGTGTAAACTTTAACAGAATGATTGGTGTAAACTGTTTTGTTTTTTCATTTAGTACTGCCCTTCAGAAGCTACATAAGATATGTACATGTTTCCCAGAAGACAAAATAATAATTTACCGATCATCCTGTTCAAAAGTTTACATCCCCCTGGTTCTTAATGAATGCTTGCACCTTTTGTAATAGATGTGTTTGAGTCCCTCAGGTGTCCTCAGTGTGAAAAGGTGGATCTCAACATCATATAACCGCGGTTGGAAAGCGGTCAGATTTGCAGAAGATGCTGGAATAGCAAAGAATAACTTGGAGGACCTGGAGGATTTTTCTGGAGAACAGTGGGCAGTTTCTCACAAAACATAAAAACATGTTGATCATCCAGGTAACAGCACACAGTATTAGGAATCAAGCATATGTAAACTTTTGAACGGGTTCATTTGTGTAAATTCAGTCATTATTGTATCTGTTATGTGAAATAGTTTATTCAGAGCAGCACTACAGTAAATAAAAAAAACAAAATGTAATTTTAAAGATTTTAATGACTCAATTAATTTCGATGATTTAGATTTTGGAAATACATTGACATTCTTCCATTCTAAGCATTTTTATGCACATCAACTAATTATAACCAAAGCAGGACGCCAATGAGAAAGCATTCAAGAAAAACCTTGTGTATGTTTTTTTCCAGTTGTTGAAGTCTAACTGGTAGAAACACCCCTAATTCCGTGTCTATTTATACAGCATTTAAAATGAAAATACACTAATCAAAGTTTTGAAAAAAAAAAAATCATTTTGGTGCTCTACTAAATAACCATTTCTAAGTTGGCCTGTTATACTTTTCCCTCTGCATTGGCTGTTGATTTTTTTTGTACCGCATATTTTACAGAAGGCAGGACTACAAGGTCAGTATTCACTTATACTTGTGCAGTTAAAACTGTGAAATAGGTAACACTAATTTTGATGATCACAAATAATACAAAATAATTTAACTTAAAACACACTCATCCATCCGATCTTTATAAATTAGTAATTGCAGTTCAAATTTGTACGGACGCTCAACATCCTTACGGACAAAATGATGACACCTTATGAAAATCTAGATCAAAGTGCAAATTTGTTCTTAACCTATGAAAATCAGGAAAAATACTCTAAACAACTTATATAAGTGACGTCCATCGATGTTCACAGTCTCTAAGAGTTCCGCAGTCTTTATCGAAACAGTTTGGCATCAGTCCAAATGACAGTTCTTTGGTCCTAGAAGAAAAAAAAAAAAAATAGGACAAAGTAAGATGTTAACATTGTAACATGCATGCTTCTAGGCAGTGCTGTAAATAAGCAGGTTGCATTCCAGTTACTGGCAACAGAGACAATCGGAGGTGTTATAACAGGCAATGCATCTTCTTTGTGTGCGTGAATGTGGTAAAATTTTCATAGTTGCAAATATATCGCAGATAACTCACTCCACCTGTAGAGATATTCGGATTTGTATTATCCTTGACAAAATATTTGCTTACTTATTTGTTCTGGTAAAGCCTTTCCAGGTTTTACCAACATTTACTCCCAAAAGTTTTACAAGTTAAACTTGAATTGTTCAAATGTGTTACACTGCATTGCTGTTTCTCGAATTCTGAAATCTGACTGGTCAGAAGATGTTTGGTTATGGTTCTATAACAGCAGCTCACAGCAGTTCCAGCTTCAAGACAAATCACAGGTTAATATTAATGCACTCGTTCTGGGACGTTCAAGGTGGATAGTCCACATATATCTACTAAAAATGTTTTCTGCGGGGACATTATTTGAGCATTTTTGGAAGGAGTCTCCGGTGTTAGCGCTTTGTAACAGTTAAGAGTTTAAGCTGTAACTTTATTTTACGTCTTTTTGACACAGGAATTTCCGGTTTCAAGAAATTTCACTCGCCATGCTAGGGAAATGCCTCACCTATAAAAAGGTAGCCATTCTGCATTTTTAACTCGTGCCATTTATCCCATTTATACTCGTGCCATTTGTCACCATATCCCACCACAAGTCCTCATCAACCCACTGCTCTAATATTTCAGTGTCTTCTGATATAATGTTCTGGTTTTCCTAATAGCACATTGAGTTTTATAATTCCCCCTCTTTCGACACGTCGACACGTGTAGAGCTGCAAAAGTCCAGCATTGGTCACTGGCTGAATATTCAGCTACGTTTAACCTCAACCTATTTTCCTCACACCAAACCAACCAAAAACTGACAGAAAACTCTTCTTCCCAGTAACCTAAAGCAGGACATACAATTCAGAAAAAATTTGTGTCAGTTTCAAAAAGGCTTTCCTTTTCATGGAGTGTGCATACTGGGAAAAATGTAAAAGCCATGCAACTACTAATAGCAACTTTCTTTTATTGTTCTCAAGTTTCTTACTCTGACATTTTCAGGTAGGTTTAGCGGGTTTACGTCTATGTATCGGTCTGTCCATCTGTTCAAATATCCATCCATGTATCTATCCATGTACAGCACTTATTCATGTGTTAAAATGCTTCCAGACCTACAACAAAAATGTCATTCCACAAGAACAGCACTTCCCAATATTTCAGTGCATTTTGCTTGTGTTTGGAGCTAACAAGGGCAATCAGTTTAATCATGCTTTTAGAATTTCGTTGTTGGTCTAGGCTGAAGCACTTTTATATTTTGACAACAATACATGCTACAGATCTGTGGTTAACCTTACAATGACACTGGGTTGGTAATGATAGAAATAGAAATCATCTATAGTGACTGCTTAAATAAATTAAGACAACAGCTTTAATTTTCCAGGTGAAATCATACAAAAGTGACTGTACACTTACCTAGAAGGACAACAACGGATACAACAGCAGCTATTGTTATTATGCTGGGCTTCACACGGTTGCCTGTGAATAAGAGACAGTTACTCAGTCAAAATGAGTTTAGTCTCTAGGAGGTTAACAAGAAATATGATAGCTTTAATTTCAAAACATACTGCTAAAAATTTAGAAAGATTAATTATGAGTCCGTGTTTGGACACTTTTTTTTTTTAATTCCCTTTTAAGATTTAAAAATTCACAAAAAGATAACAAAATTTGCCAATCAATTAGCTTTGAAATGACTAATTTCAGAAAAGAAATTACCGTCTGATGGTGGAGATGTAGTGGGTGGATCTTGAATTCGATCAGCTAGAAGAAAAAGAAGCACAACATAAAGACTATTGCATACAACATGCCTGTCTGCAACATGCACAAGCCTTTCTAACTAGCTTCTTTTGTGCATGCCAATTCTGTTTGCAAAATTGTAAGAAAGCTGTAGAATTATACAATTGTAAAGGTGCACACACATACACACATACATAAAGATGAACTGCAAGTGATGCAGAGCTCATAAAGGCATTATCGTTTAAGCACAATTAGGGCCTTAAAAAAAAAAAAAAAAAAAGTTGTGCTTATGGGTCCAATTCCTGACAACTGTCAAAGTTTCAGGCAGCAGTGTCCCCACATAGTTGGTAAAGGATGGTGAAGGAGGGGAAGAAAAAAAAAAGAGCCAGAAGATCTGTGTTTAAGAATTGCATAGTTTAGTTGACTGTTGTGCCTGACAAGTTTCATCATCAACTGTTACACCGGTTTCATAACAAGTGGTCTGGAAATGTTGCAAGAAAGAAGCCCTTCTTGAGAAAACCTCACTAAATGCAATGTCTGAATTTCACCATGCATCACTGAAAGTACAGTTAACATTGTGTGTTTATGTGAGACCAGAATCAAACTTTTTGGTCACGATTACAGTCAGTATCAGTTTGACAACCAAAGGGGACTGTATATAATATGGAGGTCGATCAGTGACACTTTGGACAGTCAGTGACAGCTATTTTGTGGCTGGTGGATTAAGGGCCCTTTTGAAGATTAATGGCAAGTACCAGGACATTTCAGCCCATAACCTGGTTGCCTCTACAAGGGGGTTCAGGTAAAGCTTTTAGCAAGATGATTAAACATGCAGACAATACAGAAATGGTTAAAAAAAAATAAGTGGTGTTTTGTAATGACCAGCTCATTCCCACAGATTAAACCCCTACTGATAAACTGGTTTGAACTAAAGAGGGAAGTCCACATGCACAAAAACTTAAAATGCCCTGTAGGAGTGGACCAAGATTCCTCTGCAACCTTGTTAAACATTACACATACCCAGTGCTGTTAAGTGAGGAATAATTACGACAAGGACAAGAGGCTTTATACGTGACCAAAAGCAAAAAATGGTTGCAGTATAGTGGTTTTAAACTCCTTATCATACAACTATATAACTCTCAAAGTGTAAAATATTTATTAAAGTGTAAAAGTGTAATTTGTTGTGTACAAATTATCAATGACTAAGTAAGACTTATCAGGGTCCCGTGATACCTATTTGTATCATACTAGGCACGACCTTTAATTATATATGTGGCAAGAAAATGCTTAGTCTAGCTTGCAATAATAAATATTATGATTGCATGGAACACATTTAACTGTATGTTCATACAGAATACATAAACTATATAATTTCAATGGATGTAAAGTAAGTATAAATTGCTTTAATTTTATTACAGCAATTTAAAAAAAAACACTTGCCAGAAATAAAAAAATAAATAAAACAAGTATAGAGAAAAAACATATGTATGCCACCAGTTATGACTAATTGCCACAGCTGTCTAGCTTGAGTAAACAAGAAGAAAACTGGTTCGAAAACATTATATCTGTACACCTAAAACTATCGTTTGTGATATCGTTTGATATCTTAGGATTATTACATTTTTACTATTTTATGCAACCTGTTACTTGCAACCTAAGTATAAATCCATTATGGACAAGAAGATCCTAGAAAAGCAAAGAAAGAACAGAAACTTGAATTATAGAAATATTGAATAAAAGGTTTCAGGGAAAATATTGATTCTTAACTGAAAACAAAAACCTCCAGCGTAACTCACCTAAACACTGAGGAGGAGAAGGACGAAAGGTTCCATCATCAGAACAGGTTATAACTGATTTTCCAATAAGAGTGTAACTTCCAGTACAAGAGAATGTGACTGCTTGACTATAATCATAGGATTCCTCCACGGGCTGAAACTGTCCATTCTCTATACTGGAAGGTGGTGAACATTTCACCACTAAAAAAAGAAAACAATTTGTTTAAATATGCTGTTTCAAACAGATTGTAATGTTTTTTTCCTTTAGTTTTAGAACAGAAAATCTTTCAATACCTTCACACACAGGCTCTCTCCCATCCCATCCATCGTCACGACAATTTCTAGTTCCTTCTCCAACAAGCAAATATCTACAAATAGACAACAGCTTCTAAATACACGTTTAAAATATGTAGCCTTTTATGCATTTAAATATGCATACAGGTGTGTGTGTGTGTAATTTATTATATATATATATATATATATATATACACACACACACACACACACACACACATACACACACATACACACACACACACACACACAAACAAAGACTTATAAATAAATTTACCCTTCATTACATTGTGCGACGGCTGTTCCACCAAACAGAATTCCATTTGGATAAGTATACTTCCCATTGGGAAAATCAGGAAGAGATCTACAGGTCTTTTCTAAAAGTGTACAAATATTACAAGATTGAACACAATTCTTACATCATGTAAAATAATTACATGACTACAACTGTTAGATGGGATCTTTATTCTCATGTAGTCGTGAGTCCCACCATTAATATCTGCCACTATTTATACATATGCATCATTTACATGCGTATTTATTTATTTATTTTTTTAAGTTTAGGCCATTTGTCCATTTAAAGTACAAGCCACATAAAACAAAACTTGCACATCATTTCTAATCATAAGCTATGCATTTTTTATTCCATTTCCCAAGAGATAAAACCAGAACAAAGAAGCAAACAAAAGATAAATTAATTATTTAATTCAAGTCTAAACAGGAAAGAAGAAAATTACCACAAATTAAAAAAAATTCAGGTACACAGACATTCTGAGAGAAAACTTGAGAAGTTGGAAGGAATGAGAAAATGACTGTAAGAAGAATTACTCGTGCAGTTAAGTTCCAGATTGGTCCACTCGGTTCCAACACAGGTGATTGTACGGGGAACTGATGAATCCACAGGACGATAACCAGTAGAACACTTGAACGTTACACTGGATCCATTTAGGAATGTCTGCTGGTTCAAGTCATTGATCATAACCATGTTTTCCCCACCATTAGGTCTCTCACATTGTGCTGTAGAATATAGTATGTATAGTAACATTAAAATAGCATTAATACAGATGAAACAGCTTGGGAAAAAATCTCTAATTGGCCATTTAATAATATACAAGGCTCGAAATTGCGACCATTTTGGTCGCATATGCTCCCGAAATTTAATCTGTGCGACCTTAAAATATATTTGTGAGCATTTATGCGAGTGAAAATAATTGTTGTGGTGCGACCTGTTTTCATTTCTCTACAAAACGTTACTGCACAACATGTACCTGCTGTGAGCCGATACCGACCGATCCACCTTTCTATCCAACGTTACATAACCAATTAAACTTCATCATATTCATATTATGTATAGTAAAATAAAATATGCCATTAATATAGATGAAACAGCTTGGGAAAAACCTCTAATTAGTCATTTCACAATATACCAATGGGACACGCACCATTCCAGAACATGTGATTACATTAAAAAGAGACACAAGTGTAATATGTTTAGTAAAAATACTAATTAGATTCAAAAGCTATTGTAGAACCCGTTTGTACAAACCAAACATTGGTGAGACTGGTGTAAAATACTTGGACTCTTGGATCAGTGGGAGCATATTTTCCGGAATACATTTACATTTACTCAGTGACAAACACTTTTATCCAAAGTGACAAATTGATGAGCAAATAAGGGTTAAGGGCCTTGCTCAAAATCCTTCACTTCAAACCTGTTTGTTGGATTTAATATCATTTGTAATCTTTCTCTTACAGTTTAGAATGAAGATCCTAGTTATGAAAAGTTTACAATCACATTATTTTGACCACAGATTAACCCTCACTTTGCCAAGTCAGAATCTCAAGATTATAAAACAGTGATTAATCTTACAGATGCACTCGGGGGGAGGTGGATTCCATCCGTTTTTTTCACAGACCAGGTGACCAGTTCCATTCATTATGTACCCTTCATTACATTCGTATCGGACGAAATTTTTATATCCGTAAGGTGGTGATTTTCCTTCAACTCGAACAGAGTTTTTAATGTTAGGTGTCTCACATTCTACCACTAGAAAAGCAAAGAAAGAACAGAAACTTGAATTATAGAAATATTGAATAAAAGGTTTCAGGGAAAATATTGATTCTTAACTGAAAACAAAAACCTCCAGCGTAACTCACCTAAACACTGAGGAGGAGAAGGACGAAAGGTTCCATCATCAGAACAGGTTATAACTGATTTTCCAATAAGAGTGTAACTTCCAGTACAAGAGAATGTGACTGCTTGACTATAATCATAGGATTCCTCCACGGGCTGAAACTGTCCATTCTCTATACTGGAAGGTGGTGAACATTTCACCACTAAAAAAAGAAAACAATTTGTTTAAATATGCTGTTTCAAACAGATTGTAATGTTTTTTTCCTTTAGTTTTAGAACAGAAAATCTTTCAATACCTTCACACACAGGCTCTCTCCCATCCCATCCATCGTCACGACAATTTCTAGTTCCTTCTCCAACAAGCAAATATCTACAAATAGACAACAGCTTCTAAATACACGTTTAAAATATGTAGCCTTTTATGCATTTAAATATGCATACAGGTGTGTGTGTGTGTAATTTATTATATATATATATATATATATATATACACACACACACACACACACACACACATACACACACATACACACACACACACACACACAAACAAAGACTTATAAATAAATTTACCCTTCATTACATTGTGCGACGGCTGTTCCACCAAACAGAATTCCATTTGGATAAGTATACTTCCCATTGGGAAAATCAGGAAGAGATCTACAGGTCTTTTCTAAAAGTGTACAAATATTACAAGATTGAACACAATTCTTACATCATGTAAAATAATTACATGACTACAACTGTTAGATGGGATCTTTATTCTCATGTAGTCGTGAGTCCCACCATTAATATCTGCCACTATTTATACATATGCATCATTTACATGCGTATTTATTTATTTATTTTTTTAAGTTTAGGCCATTTGTCCATTTAAAGTACAAGCCACATAAAACAAAACTTGCACATCATTTCTAATCATAAGCTATGCATTTTTTATTCCATTTCCCAAGAGATAAAACCAGAACAAAGAAGCAAACAAAAGATAAATTAATTATTTAATTCAAGTCTAAACAGGAAAGAAGAAAATTACCACAAATTAAAAAAAATTCAGGTACACAGACATTCTGAGAGAAAACTTGAGAAGTTGGAAGGAATGAGAAAATGACTGTAAGAAGAATTACTCGTGCAGTTAAGTTCCAGATTGGTCCACTCGGTTCCAACACAGGTGATTGTACGGGGAACTGATGAATCCACAGGACGATAACCAGTAGAACACTTGAACGTTACACTGGATCCATTTAGGAATGTCTGCTGGTTCAAGTCATTGATCATAACCATGTTTTCCCCACCATTAGGTCTCTCACATTGTGCTGTAGAATATAGTATGTATAGTAACATTAAAATAGCATTAATACAGATGAAACAGCTTGGGAAAAAATCTCTAATTGGCCATTTAACAATATAATCATAATCAAAAATATGTGGGAGCATTTGTGCGAGTGCAAATAATTGTTGTGGTGCGACCTGTTTTAATTTCTCTACAAAACGTTCGCTAATTACTGCACAGTATGTGCCTGTTGTGAGCATCTTCATCTTTACATTCTTAACTTTTAATGCAGATTTTAGATTGGTTAATTTCAGCAGTCAATCACTCCCTTTCACGTGACAGGGAGCTAACTAGCACACAAAATGTAAAGAGCTGAAGAAAGAAGATGAAAAGAACACAGATTTCTTGTGTAAGCTGCCAAAATCTGAGGAAAGTAAAGTAAATGGAAGAGGAGAAAAAAAGACAGTAAAGCTGAGTAAGAGGACATTACATAGTGCTCTGTTATTATTATTATTATTATTATTATTATTATTATT
>JANDJT010000050.1:3570533-3580555 GCA_024331685.1 Stegophilus panzeri
CACTTTTCTACACTTGGCTGCTGTCTCCATTTCTTACAGACTGAGCGGCTAAAATATATCAACGAACTTGCGTTGAGTGTGGGCGCAACCAAGTGTACAATTGTAGGGGGGGGCACACACCTATTTTCCTTAACAAATGGAAATATATTAAAAAGGAATAGACATAAATAATTAGAATAGATGAAGAAAATACAGATCCGTTGTCAGGGTTCATTAAAGGGGGACATGTAGAAAATATTTTGTACTGTATATTGGGGGGACAGATTGGTATTTCCTCAACACTGGGGGGGACAACCCCCCCCCGCCAAAGAATGCGTGGTTATGCCCATGGAACTTTGTCATTGTTTTGAAGCACATTTGATAATCTTAAGGCTGACATATTCATACTAAAAGTCATAAATCTTCCATTTTCGTGGGGATTTTAAGAGGTTGACGTTACTTACCTCAAACGAGGTCGTGTCCTCAAAATTCTCGGATGTCTCGGATACAGTCAGTATTCCAGTGCGTGTGCGCATGCGTAGATAAAACTGTTTTCGCTAGGTTTCATTTTCTAGGGGTTTCCTGTCCGGGGTGGACTTTACCATTAGGCAAAGGTCGGCAATTGCCTTGGGCCACGAGCTACCCCCAAAACGCTGCATAAACTTATGGTTAAGAAAGTTTTATTTTTACTTTTCTCTAATTAATTATGTTTTTTTAAAACTCCATACGCTAAAATGCCATCAGAATGCTTAATTTATGAGTGTATCAGGCGCCCCCCCCCAGTACCCACTACATTGGACTATTCCACAAAATGGACTATTGCGGAAATGATTCAGGAAGAAAGGAGGAAGCTCATGCGAACGTCGGTGACGTCACGTGTAGTGTACAGACAGAGCAAAAATGAAGCGAAGCAGCGGTGCTGAAAAAACGAGAAAGTGGGAGGAAAGCAAAAAGTTTTTTTTATTAATGCCTGTGAATTAACAGATTTTGCATTTGGTGTGAAGGGGACAGGCTCTCTCTCTCTCTCTCTCTCTCCAAATGAAACCCTGAACTCTGCAGACATGATCAATTGTGAATTTAATGTCACATGACGATAGTGTGCCATTCAGATGTGGATTCATGTTCAGTGCTACTTCAAATAAATGTTTAAATATTACCATAATTTATATATTGGTATAGCCTATTTTAATAAGCTGCTGTCCTATTGTACCATACTGTGACTTATTGTTTGCTCCTGGTTAGTGGTTGTAGTGAAATAGACTTATTTATTAATATAGGCCTAATTAATTTAATAATATTAATATTAGAACATAAAATACATTATTATTATTATTATTATTATTATTATTATTATTATTATTATTATTATAGTATTAGTAGTAAACTTAGTAGTAGTCATTGTATTAGTGGTCTATTTTTGGGGTGTAACATTATTAGATGTGGATTCATGTTAGTGTTAAAATATAAAGTTTCAGTCCTGATGCAGGAGATGTACAGATGAGATGTGCAGGTCTCCTACACTGAACCCAGATGATGCCCCTGACTAACTATTATGCTGTCTTCATTGTTTTATATTCTTTGTCACACTTCTGTTTCTGTTGGCCTATTTCACAAATATGACTTGATATCTGTTCAGTGCTGCTTCAAATAAATATGTTTAAATAGCATTTATGTTTCTGTATTGTGCTATGTATGCTATGTATTTTTATGCTAGTAACTGGTGTTAAATTGGTCTAACCATCAATGAGCTGGTGTGTTATGATGTTGTGTGTTGTGGGCCGGGTGTGGTGGTCCGCTCTGGGCCGGAAAGTCCAGGGCCACTTTTTGGTCACAGTCCACCCCTGATTATTGCTATCAATGCTAAATATCGTGTGCTGAAAAATTTAATTATCGATGTTAAAACACTGAAATGCAGGCCCCATTCCTATATTTTGCCTAGGGCCCCCAAATCACTAAATCCACCCCTGTTCCTGTCAGTGTCCTCAAGCTGACTCCTGAGGTAAACCGGCGTAAAATGTACTCCGACTGGCTAGTTTTCGTTTTTGGCGACACTTTTTTTTCCTGAGGAGAAGAAAAAGGCAGATTTCAGAAAGAATAACAACTTTAAGGCGTGCTTTGTTAGCTTGAAGATGCCATCTTTCGGTAAGAAGACATTAGACAAAATACATCCAGCTGTTAACTAAATAACTGATGACTAGATCCTTCTAACTCCTGTAAGAAACAAAGGCAGCTATATATATTTTCCCCATCCGTCCTTAATGTAATTAAAAAGTCATCAATACATTCTTTTCTAATATGTATGTGAATACTGTACTGTGAATGTGTTAACTAATAAATGTGAACAATCCACCAAATTATCATTTGATGTGTAGGTCATTTAAAAGTTAAGTAAAATCGCAAACTAAGTGGCTCGTTTTTATTATTATTATTATTATTATTATTATTATTATCTATTACAAATTTTTTATCATCATCATCATCATCACATAAATGTGTTTACTGCTGTAACTGTAAATGTTTTACCGGCTCCATAAAGGATTATCTTATAATTATCTTTGTAATTGTCTGTTTTGGAGTATATCTGCATCCTTTTATTACTAATAAAATATAGAAAGCAGACTGACTGCCAGTGTCTCACTATTTGATTTGTATTTGCCAATTTTGTTCCATTTTGGTACAATGATGGTCAGTTAATAGTAATTAAACACGCACTTTTTCGATTTTTTTCAGTGTTTAAAAATGAATGAGCTTTGTTAACAGAATTCTGACCTGGCGCACAAGAAAAGCTAAAAGAATGGAAGACAGACAAATCAATTTCCACAATGAAAATAAAACTTTTGCACGATTTATGTACATAAAAATCATGTAAACAAAACTTTTAAGTCTTTTATGTTATTATGAGACACCATCCAGGGTGTAGGCTGGGCTCCAGGTTCCCCGTGACCCTTTAGGATAAGCGGTATAGAAAATGGATGGATGGATGGATGTTATTATGAGAAGTGTAAAAAATAATTTTAGTTTCATTAAGACACTGTTGCGGGACAAATTATACTGTGGCGGGTCTCTACAGTCTAGATAGGAAACACTGTGTTTAATGTTGAAAGCAACATAAAACGTTACTTCTTTTATTACTGTATCTCACGTCCTTCAGGCCTTGACCATAACTAAGCAGTCTGACATAATTAAGGACGTCTAAATGATTTAAACGCGTTCAAACGAACCAAGCTGTCTTGACTTGTAGGTTCTGCCACACACACACACACACACACATATATATATATATATATATGTATGTGTGTGTGTGTGTGTGTGTATGTGTATATATAGGCTATACATAGGGAGGCCTTTCATTTAGTATAGTTTTTATGGTGCCTTTATAGTGCACCTTTAAAGTTCATGATCTTCTGCCATTTTATGGAATAGAGCTGTAATAGAGTGGAAAATATTCTTTTATGTTATGAAAAGTACCAGTATTTGGGTTTGGAACGACATAAGGTTATGACAAAAGTGACAAATGTAAATGATAAATATTTGATCCTCTTTTAGAAGGGAGTGCAGGTGGAGCCTGTGTTATTTATACCCCTCTCATATCTAGTGTCTGGCGTTCCCTTTGCTATTGAGGGGTGTGGTGTCATCATACCAAGATCTAAAGAGTTCTGTAAGGCCTTCATAAAAAGGTTGTGGATGCCTATGAGTCTGGCATGGGATTTAAAATGATCTCCAAATTACTTGAAATACATCCTTCCACTGTAAGGAAAATTATTTACAAATGGCGCAGCTTTATATGTCTATGCCATCGACTGGGAAACGGCTTATACTTCCAGTTAGAAAAAAACCCCACTAGTGTTCCATTTGAGATGATAATATTCTTCTAAACTTCATATGTTTTTCCCCTGCACCATACTGTGTAAAGTCTAGAGACTGTTATGTGTCAAAAACCCAGAAGACCAACCATTTCTGTAAAACTCAAATCAGCCCATCTGACACCCACACCCATGTCACATTTAAAGTCACAGAATTCACATTTATTCCCTGTTCTAATTTTTTATGTGAACATTAACTGAAGCTCTAGACCTACTGTATAGCCTCATGATTTTATGCACTGTGCTGCTGCCACATAATTGGCTGATTGGATAATTACATGAATGAGCAAGTGTATTAAATGTTCCCAGTGGGAACATTACAAACCTACAAATGAGATGAACTGACTACAAATCATTTTTCAACCCCTTGAAATTAACTTAACTGCAATTATATGTCATGAATCTACCTGAAAAATCCCATAATATTGAAGTTGGGGAAAAATCAATATAGTTTGAAAATTTATTTACAAATAAAATATATAAAAGTAGCCATTTTATTAGTATTAGCTTCTGCTGCCGTGAAGTTTTTCTTTTGGAATGAGATATGATTACAAGCATCAAATGTTAAGCTTGCTAATGAAGAATTACATGATTAGCAAATTTTGTCAGTAACTAAGTTTATGACTCTGACTTTATTGCCCCCTAGTGGAAGAACAGAGACTAGCTTCTATTTTCTATTTCTATTTCAACTTCTATTTTTTACAGTCCACAAGAACATTTTCATTTAGAACACAGATTCAGTGTTGGGCCAGATTATTACGCCAACCCTGGCCCGTGGGCTCGTAAATGTTTGATACCCTTGCCCTTGCTCTAGCTCTAACAAAGGATATGTAAATCCCATTATGATCACTGTATAAAATAAAAGTAGAATAATACACTTCTGCTTTACAAAATTTACAAAAGCAATGGAAGTCGTCACATTCATATCAATGAAGTGATTTTTTTGTCGACTTTAGTTGCTAAATTGGGTGCTGTGAGCAGGGCCGGTCAATCCATTAGGCGTTATAGGCAGCCACCTTGGGCGTCACCATATTTGGGGCACCACCCCACTGCTGCCCCACCAAATCCAATTAATAGTACCGAGCCACATTTAACGTTCCTCATGTCTCTGACTAAGTTTATATGGACAGCAGTAATCTAATTATTGACCTTATTCTGAATGAGACAATATTGTGATTAGGGTGTTTACATGAGTCGCTTTTAGAATATTCCTTTCATGTTCCTGTTTTACATGATATAGAACATAGATTAACAGCACACGTCATTAAGTCACCACACCACGCCTACCAACATTCCCTCCAGAATTTCATGTATTAACATACAGTTCGTCTTCGTTATGGTACCGAATACATTTCATTATTAATTTTACGAAAGCTTCAAGTGCAGTTAATTATTTGTCATGCTATACGTACAAATAGACGACTGCTTGAAGCCGTGAGCTGTGTCCGAAACCGCATACTTACCCACATATATTTCGCGAAATGCGGCGAAAAACTCCCACACGACGTTAATAGTGTGATTAAGGTGTGCACATATACACATGTATAATGCATTTCGATAATGCGACTAAAACAGGAATACTCCACACGTCTTAATTCGATTTGTGTTTACTTCGAGTATGACTTTAGTTGGATTAAGGTCCTCAATAATCGCTGATTACATGCTAGTTTCTTAATCAGAGTATCGTCTTCATATCGGATTATTGTCGTCCATACAAACGTACTGACTTATTACCTCAGAAAAGTTTGTTTGGTCAAATTGGTTTGTTGGCGCCCCCTAGTGCCGATGTAAATAAGCGGCAGTGTGTGCAAGGCTGTAATAAACGCAACAGGATACTCATCGCCGGTGTTTAATTTATTTATTTAGTTAGTTAGTTAGTTATATATTAAATAAAATTAAAAAGTGTATCATACTTAAAAGTCATCACTGCTGGTGTGTCTGTGTGACTGTGGAGTATGTGTGTGAGTGTCAGTGATGATGATTTAGTTTTTTTTACGGCATAATAATGATCATGGCATCATTTTTATGCTAATGCTACTGACGTATTTCCGGCAGTAGCAATCAAGATTGTCAGCTGATATGCAAAATGAAGTGACAGAAAACCATCAGGAGTTCAATTTCGAAAAAAAAAGAAAAAAGAAGAAGAGGAAAAGTGTGAAAAAAAACAAAACAAAAACAAAATGAAGCTTATTACAATTTCTATATCATTTGTAATTTTTGTGGTGTTATAACATTTAGATAATGGATTTACAATGAAGACCAGGATTGGTTAACCTCTGTCCAACTCTTAATGGTTAAGCACACCATGGACTGATGTTTGCTTCCATAATACGATGCTGTTACATATGTGCAGTATCTGAATGTTCAAACCTGTTCAGTCCATGAAGTCACACACCCTGATAATTCGTGCCAACAACAAACCCCACCCCACCCCAGGCAGTCTCCCCTAATATATTTAGATACTAAAGATGATTATTACTAATAATTATTACTTATTAGTAAGACTTAAATTGCTTAAATTACAGTATATACTGCATTCTTATTTTTGTAGTGTTATTTATGTTTATTATTCTTTTTTTTTATTTTATTTAAAACAATCTTAGCACTTGCTTTGTATTGGGCATATAATGAGGAAAATTTGTGTTTATGTTCTTTTTTATGGTTATGCCTGTCCACGATAGCTATTTATTTTGAAAAATGAGTTTTGTTTTATTATTTTATGAGGACGAATCTTGCCTAGAGCACCAAATGGGCTAGGACCGGCACTGGCTGTGAGTCCTTTATCACACAGTGTTGCTGTATGACAGCATTTATATTTTACAAAAACAACATTTAAACAGTGCCCAGTGCCAAAGCTTTAATAAGTTTAACATTTACAAATTTGGGAGACACTTTTATAAAAAAAAATGACTTAGAGTTGAGCAGAGCAGATGAAAGTTAAAGGTCTTGCCCAAGGGCCCAACAGAAGCAGCTTGGCATTCCAATCAGCAGCCCAAAGTCCTAACCACTAATCCCTTTTTCATTTATTCATTTATTTTATATACAGATTATTGATGAATAACAGATGTTTGCAGTGATGGCTCAAAATGAAAGGAAAGAGGAGGACTGTGGGAGATTTAAGTGTCATATGTTACTAAAAAAAAAACAAAAAAAAAAGCAAATCAGTGAAAAAGTTTTCTTTAAATGCTCAGAAATAAATGGTATATCAAGAGACAGCAACATTGTGCACTAGAGAGGTAATCCAGACAGTGACATTTGTGTAAAGAATGAAAGAAAGAAAGAAAGAAAGAAAGAAAGAAAGAAAAAAGAAAAGGGCCTATAAATAAAGAAGCGGGCTAAACTACACTGGTGAAACTAAAGCAATATTTTCCATCATCAGATTTGGTTGTGGTGTTTGCAAGCCACTCTGCTGGTCTGCGTACATGAGCGCAACACGTCAAAGGTGGTGATCATAGCAACGAAGAGAAGCCAGCGGACAATGTTATACCACAATGGCTCTCCTGACCATGACCTGAAAATGCAAGCATTCAAGGGAATTTTCTTAAATGATTCCACATTTACCACACATATACAGTTAGTTTTAGCTTTCATACCTGCAGCACAACAAATGGACTGAATGTATAATCAAGTTCAAACCTGTGATAGAAGTTTTCATCGCAGTTCTGGCTTTGATTTCTACAAAATGACTGATTTCCACCTGAACTGGTCTGCGTGAAAAGCTCTGAGCTTGAAACCTCCACCGAAGTGCTGGTGCTTATCACTGGAGATGCTGTCGTTGTCCTGCAGTCATAACTTTCAAGCTCTGAAAAGGGGGATATGATGGCAGATTTCCAGAATAGTACTTCATAAAAATGCACTAGAATATGAGTTTTGGCATGAGGGAGTTAAATTATGAATCATTCAAGCAAAAAAGGATGAATGTGAAATTACAACCATTAATGCTGTTTACAACCAGTAGCTCGTAAGTAGTTATGTGCATAACTGACCATCAGACGTGAGTGAATAAATGCAGTTCTCCTGTCCAGCCTGTAGAAGGTGAAGGGAAATGGGTTTACTCTGTTCTCTGCTCACGGCGTTCTGAGCCGAACAGATGTACTGAGCGTCCTCGGTGAGAAAGGCACAGCAGATTTGAAGATCAGCGAAGCTTTGTAAAAGAACATCTTGAGTTTGGGCCTCCCTGGACCAGCTATACTTCACATTGGTGCCTCTCTCAGTTCGGCAATGCAAGAGAACTGACTGTCCCTGGCACAGTCACCCTGGCAGAGCCTGGCAGTGTTGGGGCTTGACCCCCTAACCTTCTGATCAGTAACCCAGAGCCTGGCAGTGTTGGGGCTTGAACCCCCGACCATCCAATAAGTAACCCAGAGCCTTAACCGGCCAAGCCACCACTGCCCCAGAGTTGTGGTTTAACCTAACAGTTGGAAACAATAAAAATGGGCAAGTGTAAGAATCTGAGCCATATTGTGATGGCTAGATGACTGGGTCAGAGCAGGTCTTGTGGGGTGTTCTGGTATGCAGGGACAACTGGTGAATTGGTGACAGGGTCATGGGTGCTCAAGGCTCACTGATGCACAAAGAGAGCAAAGGCTAGCAAAATCTCTGCTTTGAGACTGGGGTAGAAGTTCACCTTCCAACACGACCCTAGGCATACTGCTAAGGTTGCACTGGAGTGCTTCAACACCAATAACCTGAATGTGTTAGAATGGTCCAGTTAAAGCCCAGACTTCAATAAGACTCTAATGTGCAAATCTACACAAGCCAAGTTGGTTCATGTTTCCACTACAGTAATTTTTGAGTGCTCACTTTTGTCCAGTGAATTGTATATGCCTTTGCATTTAATTTCACTTAAAGTATAGGCTTATGTACAGTATATATCTCAAAAAAGTAAACAGTGAAGAAAACAAGTACACGGATGCTTGGAGAGATATGCCTTAAATGTTTTCTGAGGGATTTTTGTTGTTTTTGTTTGTTTGTTGCTTGTTTTTTTTCAATCACCAACAAGCATTTCCAGCAAAATGATGTGTTCCACCATGGAACTGAACCGGATACTTCCAAAAATACCCCCTAGATGGAGCCAAAAAAAAGGATATTGATAGCCTTAGGCCTAGTCAGTAAGACTTTCTGCTAGGTAAACCTGAAATTGGTCTTGTTGTGTACCCAAATATATAACTGACCATTTGAAAAGTCACTCGCATGTTCGTATTTTAAATGTATGGTAGCTGGGGAAACAATGACATCTATTGCAGCCATCTGTCAGACTTAGACATGACTTTAGTTACACCCTGAATGTCACCCAGAGCACCCTGAGTGTCGTCCAACAGGCCGTGCAACTTCAGCTGCCTGCTGAGTGCCATAGCAGTGTAAGATTCCTTCTCTCTATTACACGCTCTGTCTTAGACACAAAAACAAAATCACACCCACTGCATGCTTCCTGTGCAGGGGCGGCTCTAGGACCCAGTAACACAGAGTGTCATTCGGACAGAATGAGAAATAGAGAATGAGAGAGAGAGAGTGAGAGAGAGAGAGAGAGAGAGAGAGAGAGAGAGAGAGCAGAAAAAAAGACTAGTGAGAAAGGCAAAGTGAGAGAAGAGAACAAGTTAGCAAGAGACAGGCAGAGACGAGAACATTGGTGGTATTTTTATTCTGACCACAGAAACCTGTTGACATGCTTCCGTGATGACAGCCCATCTCTTGCTTCTGCACTCGGGTTCCTCAAAACTTGGGCAACTTTTCAGTTGAAGGGACCAATGACAGACAGGCTGATTGGAAGAGAAAAAAAGAGAGCGTGAGAGAAGGATACAGTGAAGAAGGAGAAAAGTTGAGAGAGAGAGAGAGAGAGAGAGAGAGACAGAAAGAGAGAGAGAGGCAGAGAGTGTACAAGCCACCGGGGCCTTCAAAGCCATGTGACATGACTGAGGGCACTGCTTGGGGACGCGCTGCACCATGGAACTCCAAGCTCAGCTCCTGAGGAGCTTCCTGGCCCAGTTTGCCAGCAAAGAGGCCACATCGGCTCATGATGATGGTGCCTATGCGGTTGAGTTCTTGGTGAGTTCATTTTAATGCCTGTTAGTATGGTTGATTTTAAAGTGGCTTTTGGTATGAAAATGTCTCGCAGGTGGGGCTTCCTGCTTATATAAAATAGTCAGTGATTTGTCTTAAAATCTTGAACTTCTCAAACAG
>JANDJT010000050.1:3580632-3604679 GCA_024331685.1 Stegophilus panzeri
TATATATATCTTAACAACGAGTTCAGATCTGATAGGTGGGATAAGTCCAGTTGCACTGACTTCCTACAACTAGACATTTGTGTGTGTGTGTGTGTGTGTGTGTGTGTGTGTGTAGGCAAGCAGACAGTTGTGATCGTGTTATGTCAGCTTCATACAACTGGCAAAAAGGGAAAGATTATTCAGTTAAACTAGCCAGCTGGTGACTAACTGCGTGGCTAAACACTCTTAATATAGACTTCCTCTTCTGGCAGTGGGAACTGTCTCAAAAAGAGAACTTAGAAGCTTGTCTTCTCTTTACACCATTATACTCAAATCTACTATATGTTAACCAGTATAGAGTCTGTTCTGGGTTATTCACTGAAAATCAAAATATCCACACATTGATTTAAAAAAACAAAACAAAATCAACATGATATTTTTTATAACACAGCAGTGTGAATTCTCGAATCTGATTGGTCAGAAGGTGTTGAATCATTTTCTTTAACAGCAGCTTGAATACATTATCATTTCTATAGGGTCATCAAGTGGTCCAATAATTGCAAAGTTGGTTGCTTTACCGTTTTTATTTATTTTATTTTTAAATTGAGTGATTACCTCTATGTATTGGCATTGCAAAACCACCAGTTATTTATTTATTATTATTTCACCGGTTTAACTACAACGGCCATCTTTGTGTCATGACATACAACAAAGCTTGGCTATACAACTGTTTACGGAAACCTCAATATCTCAGTCATGGTGTTGTTTCTCCTGTGATAAAAGCATTAGTGACTACAGCTCAGAAGTCACTTACTGCTTTTACCACATGAGAAACAACACCACAGCTCTGTTTATGACACTGTGTATTTGCAAAACACCCAACTGAACACTGTAATTTCATATTTGGATAAAATCTACTCAACTGTACACCTGTACAAACATGATAGATCAGGCTGGCTCTTCAAATCTGGCCTTGGAGGTCTACTGTCCTGCAGAGTTTCTCCAACCTCAACCTGTAAACTTTTTACAGCAGAATGCTACTATAGAGGACTTATTTCTGTGAAAATTTCATGTTCATGTCTGGTCCCCCACCAGAGATATTCAACCTGAAAGTGAGGGAATTGTTTTGTTTTTTTTAAATGCCCTTGCTTGCCCCCATAAAAACGTAAGAGAAGTCTCAAACCTGAAATGTTCTGCATGCACACTATCTAGATACCTTATCTAGATATCCGCTAAAAAAATTAAGAACGAGACTTGAACCCTTGCCATTATAAATTGATCCTGGAATTGTGAGCAATCTTGAGCATTACTTATGGATGCAAGTTCTAAGTCTAAGGAACATGAATGTGCAAAATGTTTATATATGTATACTCAGCAAAAAAAAAAAAAGAAATGCCCCTTTTTCAGGAGACTGTATTTTAAAGGGTTTAAACGATGTTTTTCATGCTTGTTCAGTGAACCATAAACCATTATTGCACATGCATCTGTGGAACAGTCCTTAAGACATGAACAGTTTACAGGTAGTAGTCAATTAAGGTCACAGTTATTATAACTTAGGACACTAAAGAGACCTTTCTACTGAAAGATGCCTAGGGTTCCTGCTCACCTGCGTGAACATACCATAGGCCTGCAGATGAGGCCAGAGAAATAAACTGCAATGTCTGTAAAGTAGGACGCCTAAGACAGTGCTACAGGCAGACAGGAAGGACAGCTGATCGTCCTTGCAGTGGCAAACTACATGTAACCATGTGTCCCCGCAGACGTGATCGAGAACTTGCAAATGCCTTTGTGGAAGAGTGGAGTAACATCTCACAGCAAGAACTGACAAATCTGGTGCAGTCCGTGAGGATGAGATGCACTGTAGTACTTAAAGTAGCTGGAGGCCACACCACATATTGACTGTTACTATTAATATTGACACCCACTTTATTCAGGGACTCGTTATTCCATTTCTGTTCATCAAATGTTTGTGAAACTTGTTCAGTTCATGTCTCAGTTGTTTAATCTTTCTACATTAATACAAATATTTACACATTTTAAGAAATTTGCTGGAAGTCAAAGCAGTTGAATGTGAGAGGACGTTTCCTTTTTTGCTGAGTATACATGTACTTTGTAATGTGCTTTAGAGATAAGTTTTTGTTCCAAGGAGCTAGGGCCATCCTGAGCCGAGATATTGAGGTTTCTGTAAAGAACTGTATGACTAATATTTGCTGTGTGCCATGACACAAAGATGGCCGTCACAGCTAAACCAAGTAAAATTAAAAAACTAAATAAAAAAATTGGTGATTTTGCAATGCCAATACATAGAAGTAATCACTCCGAAAAAATTAGTAACATTAAAAACAGTCGAGCAACTTGCACTGGACCACATGAGATGGAATGACCCTATAGTAACAGCTATATACACAGGGATTTGCAATGCGCACGCTTCACCTGATCTAGTCTAATAATAAATAGATTTTTTTTTTTTTAATTAATGTTATTAAACAAAGAAAAATATTCATTGATATGGTTGTTGCTAAGGCTTTCTTTAAGAAAATGTTTATTAAACATTTATGGAATGAGTCTCCAGTGTCAGTGCTTTGTAACTGTTAATTTTTTACTTTATTTTTTGCCACGCGAGAGTCTTCAAGATAGAGATGGGATTTTTTCAGTATTAAATTACAAAGAGGGACTGATGAGGGAATGAATATTTATAACGGTTATACATAATACATTTATGTTATACTACATGAATCCATTTATAGGGTAAATACATAAACATATTTTCTTTCTTGCCCTCTCTATCTCACACTGATATGCACACATCCTCCTTCACCTTTCTGTTCTACAAAGGATGTGCCGCTGACCAATGACAATTTGTGCCAATAAAAACTGTGCAGTTTATTACAAAAGACCAAACATACAGACAGGAGACAAACAAAACGAAAAACTAGGGGCATTTATTTTGTTGCATTTCCCTCAGAAATTCTTTTGATTGACCACCTTTACCTCTATTCAGATGGGTGTGGTCTCTTAGAGGAAGACCACCATCCCCAGGGCTACTAAATGGTTTAATGAGGAGAAAACAATTGTGTAAATTATATGCTATAACCAGATCTCAACTCAACCAAACACTTGGTGACATCACTCTCTACCACCATTATCTAAACACTATCTTTTGGAAGAAGGTGTTCTTCAGATATTCAGTACAGTTCCAGATATTTATAGTATCAGTCCCAAAGCACATTAAGGCTGTTCCGGTGGCTCGTGGTGTTTACTAAGACACTTTGTTGTTGTTTTTTTTATTTGTTATTTGTACTGTATGTATATATCCTTAACAATATTTCCAGATATGATTTTATATCAGATAAAGCACAAGCCAACATGGACTTGGACACTCTTTCTGCATTCTCCTTTCTAAGTCATTGTTACTTTTAGCTCCCTGTTTTTTTGAATCATCAGTTGCTCTATGTTGCTTATAAAGAAAGGCATTAAAATGGATTTGAAGACATGCACTTGTACTCAAGATAGCACAAATGGTTACAAACCAAAAAGGACAGTCAGTTCTTACAATGTACTGTACTGAACAGAAACAAGTCACTTGACACATTCCTGCCATTTCATTTTCTTAGAAACAATTTTGGACCCTTGAAAGGATGGTTCATGAGCTGCAGACATGAGTATGCTAGCAGACAACAAAGAGTGTCTTTGGTCTCTTGTCTCTCAGCTTGGGCCTTCCTTCTAAGTAGCAAACTGTTTTAAAGACAGCTGTTGTTAAACCACTTCAGAAAATGCATCTGAACTCCACTCATTTCTCAGTTACCATCTGATAACCAACACCATCCAATCTCCTAAGATTTTAGGGGGGAATGTTGCCCAACAGCTCTGATGTTTTCTAAGAAGAAATACCCGCAATTATATACTTCTGTCGCTTTTCAGGAAGCATCCTAGGACAGAATTAGTGGTGGCTAGTGTGGTCAATAACTTACTGCTTGCCTCGGATATGTTTCTATTTCTATTCTATTCTATTGCCGGACTTCAATTCAGCATTTGACACTATTAACAATGATATTGTGTTGCCCGTTTTAGATGTTATCTGATTATCCATTATCAGTTTGTTAGAATAAATGGAGATTCTTCAAAACCTAAAAAAAAGTGCAATAATGTGCCATTATGCTCAGCCCCTTAAACATGTATGTCCACTAGTATATACGAAAATGTCCTGCCTTTAGATTCTTTTCTAATTTAATAAAAATTTTCATTTCAAATTATATTATCAGCAACAACTTAAGTAAAAAGTAGAATACAGTAAATACAGTCCGGTCCATAAATATTTGGACATTGATGTTATTTTAACTGTTTACCTCAACGCTTTCAAAAGATCTCAAAGCTTTAATTTCAGCTTTAATTTGAGGGTATACATCCAAATGAAACATGAAACATCCCCCCCCCCCCCCCCTTATTTTTATTTTATGGGACCAAAAGTAATTGATCAATCGACTGCTCAGCTGTTCCATGGCCAGATATGTGTACGTCCCTCATTATTTACACAAGTGAGCAGACTAAGAGATCGAGAATTGATTTCAATTGCGCCGTTTGTATGTAGAATATGTTGCTGTTAACTCTCAATATGAAGTCCAAAGAGCTGAAGCAATCCATCATTAGGCCGAAAATCAAAATAAATTGATCAGCGAGATAGCAAAAACATTAGGTGTGGCCAAATCAATTATTTGGTACATTCTTAAAAAGAAAGAACACACTGGTGAGCTCAAGAACACCAAAAGGCCCAGAAGACCACAGAAACCAACAGTGGTGGATGAAGAGTTCTTTCCCTGGTAAAGAAAAACCTTTTCACAACAGTTGGCCAGATAAAGAACACCCTCCAGGAGGTAGGCATATCTGTGTCAAAGTCAACAATCAAGAGAAGATTTCACTGCTCAACCAGTCAAAAGCAGAGAGACCAGATTAGAATATGCCAAAAAAAATAAACAAACTAAAAAAACATTACAATTAGCCTGTAGAGTTCTGGAACAACATCCGATCAACAGAGGAGACAAAGATCAACTTGTGCCAGATTAATGGAAAGAGAAGAGTATGGAGGAGGTAGGGACGTGCTCATGATCCGAAGCATACTACTTCATTTTATGGTGTGGGAACGTATGGCTGCTAATGGAACTGGTTCCCTTGTATTTATTGATGTGACTGTTGACAAAGCATCAGTATGAATTCTGGAGTGTATAGGGCTGTATTATCTGCTCAGATTCAGCCAAATGCTTCAAAAACCATTGGACAGAGCTTCACAGTGCAGATGGAACCAAAGCATAGTTTGAAAGCAACCCAAGACTTTTTTTTTTAGGCAAAGACGTGGAACATTCTACAATGGCCAAGTCAATCACCTGAAGTGAATCCAATTGAGCACGTATTCCACTTTCTGAAAGCAAAACTGAAGATAAAACACCCCAAGAACAAGCAGGAAGCGAAGAAGACAGCTGCAAGGCCTGGCAGAGCATCACCAGTGATATTTGGATGGTTCCAGACTTCAGGCTGAAAGGATTTGCAGCCAAGTATTAAAAATAAAAATGTAATTTTTGATCATGTAAGTTTGTTTGTTCAATTACTCTGGAATTAAATACGTTTAAATTAAAGCTGAAATTCTGAACTTGAGCTAATTTTCATTATTTAATGTCAACTCCAATATACTCTGGTAGACAGCTAAAAGATCTTTGTCAATGTCCAAATATGTCTCTGTATACACTTGAGCTGACATGGACAAGTTTGTGTAACACCTGATTAAAATCTGACCGTTTGTACCTTTACATTTACTTTTACATTTACTTTAAATGTTTTACATTTTTCAATGAGGAAAAAAAATCCCAGATTTCCAATGTCATCTCAGACCCCACTTTAAGCCGTAAATATAATGTTGGCTATCACATCTATGCTGATTATGGTGAATTACATCAATTGTCTTAGGTACAGTTGTGCAGCTTAATAAAATCTAAATCTAAATCATAAAAATCAACTGGTAAGAGAACCAGTTGGAGATATCTTGGAGAACTTGTGTTCTGCATCTAGACAGTCTTTATGATGTCTTAATCTGAAAAGTTTAAGTCAATTTAAGTCAATTACTCCATACAGTATGTTACTGTATTTCAAATGAATGAGACTCCTTTATACTGACACATTAATGAAGAAGAAATAACATAAACCTCTAGGACAATGATTTAGGGTGTTTAAGACTTTTGCAAAGTACTGTTCATGTTAATAGACATTCTGCTCATACATGATGTTGGATAAGTAGCGACATCTCAGAGTGCACTCAACAATGCCCTTAAACGTCTGCCATGCTTCTGCTACTTTGCCGCTAAAATCACAAATCATTTCCTGTTAAATTAAAACTGCTTCGTTGGCAGTGGTGACACAGTGGTTTAGCTTGGATTGTTCTCGGGCTTATTTGTAAGTCACTTTTGGGTAAATACATCTGTGAAATAAATGAACGTTAAAGGTGAATGCAGGCCTTCCGAGTCCAACCTGAAGGCCAATCAAAAATGAGTAGATCCATCTAGCGTGGGCTAAGAGGATGTCCTTTGGCCTCTGTCTAGATTGCTGTCTGGATTGAATTTTAGAAGCAGGTTAAAAGCAGTAATCATTTTTAATTCGCTTTCATTCCCAAGGTGCCACCTCCAGCATTGTGCATTATTGCTACAGTTATATGATGTATTAGAGCATCCTGAACACACTGTAGGACCACTAGTACAGCATTACGTGTGTCCTTCAGCAAACAGAATTATGGGAGTGCCTTTTGCCCGAGAATGATACTTGTTCTTGATCTTGTTTGCTTCAATTCTGGCCAAAATTAGGCATCTGAGTGGGCAGCTGCCTTCTGATTGTGACAGTACGTTTCTCAGGAATGTGCAAATGCTGCCCAAAAATGCTATCTACCTAGAACACTGCCTTCTGATTGAAATGCGCTGTCATGGTGCACAAAGGAATTTGCTTCCCTTAACCATGAGGTAATGATTCTGCCAAACTGGATCTGTCTCATAGAAATCTCACTAAACCTGTTTTAATGAAGCAGCAAGTTGTTCTGCAATGACATCATGCAGATCTACATGTATAACCTTTTAAATATTTCTGTAGAAAAAGAAATGCAGCTTTTTAAAGGCAGCTCTGAGTCTATAAGTAAGAACCACATTTTTTGAACCAGAAGAACTTTAAAATGCAGTAGATTTGAAAATATTTAATGGTGGGACCTTAGCCAGAAAGGAAACTTTGTACTGCTGGTAAAGACACACTTGAGGAGTACACTGCTTTCAAAGTGAGCTGTGGTTGGAAAATTATCTAATTACGATGGTCTTTCTCTTGTGGGACAAACAAACTTAGGGGAAACATTTGCTCTTAGGCATACAAAGCACATACAGTTTCACGTACATGACTTTCAAACCTCAACTGTGACACACTGCTGGTGCAGATTGCAAAACAGATATTAAAATGAGGGGGGAAAAAACTATGAAAACAACATTAGCTCAGCTTTAATATTTAGTGTTTCAGAAAATTTCCACTTACCACATCACAGATTAGTGATTTCTTGTTGCATTCTCATTAAGTACATGTACATTGTGCATTTGATAGACCATTTTTTTTTTCTTCTTCTCCAAAGCAAGTTACAGTAGCAGCAGCATACAATTCAAGCATAGAGTTTTGGCGGAGGAAGGGGAGGTAGTTAAGGGTGTAGCTACGTTAACCTAACTAGGCTAACTAAAACATATTGTAACTAGGCTAAAAAAAAAAAAAAAAAGTCACTAGAGCCAAGTAAAACATAATTAAGCTACATAAACGATAACTAACTTAAGTAAAACATGACTAAATCAATGAAACATGTGTGTTGTTTTTGTTGTTCCTCAATCAGAAACTGAAGAGGCAGTCCACTAAGTACCGCACAGACAAGACCTACTCCACCAAGGTTGCTGACAGGCAGGAGAATGTTAAGAAGAACAGATATAAGGACATTGTTCCATGTGAGTGAATCATTCTCTTTTGCTACTATTACTGACGTAGACACTCAGCCTGAGTCACTGTCGCTGTGTGTTAGTACATTACCACAATCTACTACTCTCCTGACCATGCTGAAGAGTGTTCACTGATTGTGTTTCTCCACAGTTGACCACAGCAGAGTGAAGCTTTCACTCTTCACCTCAAAAAATGACACGGACTACATCAATGCCAATTTCATCCGGGTATGTGAGCTGTACTGCTCTTTTTTTTTTTTCTTTTAAGACAAAACAATAAGATGCACCAGCAACAAAATAACTAATGTCAAATTAGACAAAAGACAGCGTGGAACAGCAAACAGAGCAGATTTTGCTTCCTGAATGTGGCACATCTCTGAGGTAAACAGTTTAGTCGTGGACAAAAGCCAGTTCTTTGATAGGCAATTACATTAAAAAAGTGATTGATACTAGATCAACATATGAAAGATTTCTGTTTAAAGAAAGATCTGATACTGACGAGTCGTTCACAATACGGCCAGGCAGATGAACTAACAGTGTAGAAAGGTCGGTTTTGATTCCCGTGCTTTACATTATGAAGAAAAAATGAACAGATGGAACGTAATGCAATGTAAGACTCAATATGCAACCTGTTATCTTTTTCGAATTTATTGTAGGGAGTTTGGGGGCCAACGGAGTATATTGCCACTCAAGGCCCACTGCCACACACAATCCTGGACTTCTGGAGGATGCTTTGGGAATACAACGTGCAGGTATTTAACTATTATTTATTCATGATTACATGGGACCCCTAAATGTCACACAGTTGTTTGCAGGAAGAAATGATACTATTTTATCCCCCCCCCACTCCACCCCAGGTCATCGTGATGGCTTGCAGGGAATTTGAAATGGGAAGGGTAAGCTTTGCTGTAACATACTATGCTAGACTTCACCTTCAATATTTAATAAAGAACAATAAACTTGTTTTTTGTTGTTGTTGTTGTTGTTGTTTTAATCTAACACACTTGTAAATACTATGGTTTCACATAAAAGGTTAACACCTATGAAGTCTGAATATGAGTCTTGTCTTTTAGAAAAAGTGTGAGCGCTACTGGCCTGAAACTATGGTGGATGTGTTTGTGTGCGAACCGTTTAAGATATACTGTGTAAGTATACTTCCTGCCTCACTCACACCACATTTCCTGTCCTGGTGTTATGAAATGCAGTAAAACTTCCATCCTTTACATAGATGAGACGACTAACATGTCCATTTTTAAGTTCCTCAAAAACCCAGAGATGAAAGCCTGGTTGTAATGATTTTGAGGTCACTTCCTAAAATAAAACCTCAACTAAAAGTCCTAACATCACTGCAGAGGAACAACTTCATGTGTCCATCATGTAGCAGCCACAGAGGAGTAATTCCTGTCATGGTTACTGCTTTTCACCTATAATTAGTAGCTAATGATCCTAAGCTTCTGCTAAAAGATAAAGAACAGGGAACTTCTACATTTTGTATACTAGGAAGTGCAGCTGTAGGCTTAAGTGTACCATGCATGAAAGAGTGCTGAGAAGTCAAAACTTTACGAAGTGCTAAAATGTTCTGTTCAATCTTGTGCAGGAATCAGAAGAGAGCAAGGGAGACTATTTGATAAGGATCCTGAAGGTGACTTTTAATAATGTGAGTAGTAAACTAAGATGCATCATACCAACAAAAAAAAAAAAAAAAAAAAACAGAGAGAGAGAGAAAATAAACCTATTTTCTTAAACCTTTGCAACCCTGTTTCTCCCTCAGTCATCTCGCACATTGAAGCAGCTGCACTATATGAACTGGCCTGATCACGGTGTACCAGACTCCATCCCCCCCATTCTGGAGATGCTGCAGGACATGCGTGTATTCCAAGAGCAGGATGATGTGCCCATCTGCATCCACTGCAGGTGAACCATAGCTAAATGTCGGTAAAAAGTGGAATTAAAAAAAAAGAAACATCCTCTTTGAGGTTAGACAAGAAGCAGACCCTGAGTCTGCCCTTTTATGGTTTATGTGCACTAGTCACACAGGAAATGCGTGCAGGTGGTTGGCCAATGAAACACAAAGGTCTGTCAGAAAAGTCAGAGTTCTCAGTGGTTGCAGAAGAAACATAAGCGGGTTGCAATGCTTCGAAACTCATATAGACGCAGAATAACGCAGAATAGTGCAATATTTTTTGTCTTGTAATGTTTAGGTAGTTTCTATAATATAAAACCTGACACGTTGATATTTGCTGTCATAAAGCTGCTGAAGCGAACTGAAAAACGTCAAAGTCAAATAAGCCACTTCTCACATAGTTTGCGTAATCTCCAGCCCTAGTTTCTGGTTAGCATGAAAAGCCGTGAGAGTATCACTGACAGTTGATTTTAAGAGTAACCACATGGCTTTGTGGATGAATGATGGTTATTTCAGGAAGCGATACTGGAGAAGTTATGTAGGGCTTACGGGATTAAACATGATTAAAAGGGGTTTTTTTTAGGTTTTTTTTTAATGAAGTTTGTTGCTTTTTTTTCTTTAAAGAGAGAAAACAGAAGATGCCTCAGTATAATTACCATTATAGGTCAACTTTTTGTACACAATAATTTCACTTATTTAAAAAGTCCATACGCCAACCAATATGTACAAAACTCTTGTTGCCAGGATCCTGACTGGAACCAGGACGTGCAATCATATTACTCCTGTTCTGGAGTCCTTGCACTGGCTCCCGGTCAGGTTCCGTGTCGATTTTTAAAAATTATGATCCTGACATCCAAAGCATTACATGGCTTGGCTCCTCATTATTTTTCTGCTTTATTAATCCCTTATCGCAGACTGCGCTCCTCACTGTCTAATTTGTTAACTGTTCCACAAACCCTCTTAAGATCTATGGGTGACAGAGCTTTTTCTGTCTACGCTCATTCCCTTTAGAACTTTCTTCCTCTCGAACTTAGGGAAGCTCAGACCTTTGACATATTTAAAGCTCAACTCAAGACATACTTATTTTAAACTAGCATTTGCTTGCTGATGTCTACTTTTATTATTATTATTATTGTTGTTGTTGGTGTTGTTATTTTTTATTATTTTTTATTTATCTATCATTCTTTTTTTCTGTATACTGCTAATTTTGTGTACAGCGCTTTGAGAAGCTGCTTTTAAAGGCGCTCTATAAAATAAAGTTTATTATTATTATTATTATTATTATTATTATTATTATTAATCAAAAGATTTGAATGCCCTGGTTGTGGTCATCAGTTTCTCATTTATAACCCTGTTTGCAATTTTGACATTTTCTACTCTATATAATTCTGCTATAGAAGCTGCAATGTTCTGACATTTTAAATTCTGCTTACCTTCAAAAGTCAAAAAGGGAGAAAATTGCATTTACAGATTTCATCCCAGATGCACCGAAAGACTCCCAAACTACCTCTACATTTGTAAAATAATCTGTATTGTTTACAGAAAAACAACATTACTGACAAATTGTAAAGAATTATTAAGTTACCAATGGGGAAATGAGTTATCACTTTGGTCATCAGTATCATTCGGTCTCTGTCATATCACCCCAAGTAAAAGTCACTCTTAGCTTGTAAGCACGAGCCTCATCATCATAATCATCATCATCATCACTTCTCTCAGCTCTGTTCATGCTAACATCAGTGGGGAAATAATTGTCGATAATTTAGTCAGTTCTGTTGGTTTTCTTTATGATTTCTTGACTCGTTTAAACATTTTTAAAGTTTTGTCTGCTCTCATTTGTTCAGCCTGTGTAAGTGCTTGTTTCTGTTTTGACAATAGGACGAATGAAAAAGATTGTCACGTCTGTTCTTCGTCGTCCACTCTGCTGCATCGACGAATGATTCGTTTCTTTTAAAATTCACACCAGGCATGCTAGCTGATATGTCATTACCTCAAGTACACATAGTTGTGTGTGTCTTATCAACACTCAGAGCTGTCTAGACATGATCGATTAGAATTGTAAAACAAGGCACTGCATATATAACCGCATACAGAACAAGAGCATCTTACCAAAACTAGACAGATGCAGCTCGAGACAAAGTGAATGGAACGGTTTGTTGCAGAATAGAACTCTTTTACAGTTTTACTTTTTACAGCTTAGAGTTGCTTTAAAACCAAGTTAAGGGACAACAATGGAGGACTTGTTTATGCTATACAAGAAAGTGACATTATTTCCAGTGCTGTGGTTTTTATAGTGGCTTGAAGAGATGCAAATACCATCTTTAAGACACTTCTCGTGGGTGTTGCTCTGTGGCTACTAGGAAAACTACATTTTCAAGTGATAACTGGTGATAATTTCACTCTTTTGCTAACTGATGAGCAAGGTGCAGTGTGTCTTAATATACACTATATTGCCAAAGGTTTGTAGACACATAAGCATCACACCCATATGTGGGCCTTCCCCAAACTGTTGGAAGCACATGATTTTATTTGTCTTTGTGTGCTGTAGCATTACAGTATCCCTTCACTAGACCTAAGGGGCCAAAACATGTTCCAGCATGACAATGTACACAAAGTGAGGTCGATAAAAATATGGTTTACCAAGGTTGGAGTGGAAGAACTCCTCCAGCCTACATAACACGTTTGGGATGAACTGGAATGCCAACTGTGCCCCAGGCCTCTTCACCTGACAGCAGTGCCTGACCTCATTAATGCTCTTGTGGCTGAACGGGCAAGCTAATGGAATCTAATGGAAAACCTTTCCATGATAGTGGAGGCTGTTATAACAGCAAAGGAGGACTAAATCTGGAATGGAATAATCAAAAAGCACATATGGATGTGATGATCAGGTGTCCACCTACTTGAGGCCATATAGTGTGCATTGTAATGGTGGTTTTCTAATTTGTTCAATCTAATTTGGTGTTTATTGGGATTTGCAGTGCGGGCTGTGGAAGGACAGGGGCACTGTGTGTCATTGACTACACTTGGAACCTACTGAAAAAACAAGTAAGAGCACACTATTTCAAAATACTTAGGTTATTAATGTACAAAGGCGCAGAGGCACAAAAGTTTACGTTGTACCTATTGACCTAAACAATCTATAATAGTCTTCTAGATATTTACATGTCAGTTTCCACCAATTTTAGATGATACCAGAGGACTTCAGCATCTATAACCTGGTTCAGGACATGAGAACACAGAGGCCTTCCATAGTCCAGACTAAGGTAAAGCAAAATGTTTTGCTTCCTGTCTCAAAAAACAAACAAAAAACAACTGGTAGATGGTCACATGATAGTCGCATTGCTGTCTCACAATTCCAGGGTCCCCAGTTTAATTCTGAACTTGGGTTACTGTCTGTGCAGAATTTTGTGTGTTCTCGCTGTGTCCATGCAAATTGTCCCTGTGTCCCCGGAATAATTCCCCATCCACCACAACCCTGACAAATGAAGAAACAAACCTGGTTCTTCAGTTGTTTCCCTTGTTTTGTTTTGTCTATAGGAGCAGTATGAACTGGTGTACAGAACAATTCAATTCCTGTTTGAGAAGCATCTGCAGATGATGGAGTCAAACTCAAAGAAAAAGGAGGTGAGATCACAAATTCACTGAGTTGTTTGGGCTGAATGAAGAACTTAAACCGATTAAATGATAACCCATAGAGTATTTAGTTCCTAATACCGATTTAACATTAATCTGTGTTTTATACCCCTTATAGGATTTTGCAAAAAAGACAAATATAATTCTTGATTTTTTTTATAGTTATAGTTATAGTAAAGTTATAGTATGTTAGAAAAATCACATCTTGTTAGGAAGTTAGGGTCAGAGCGCAGGGTCTGCCATGACACAGCGCCCCGGGAGCAGATAGGGTTAAGGGCCTTGATCAAGGGCCCAACAGTGGCAGCTTGGTGATGCTGGGGCTTGAACCCCACCCTCTTGATCAGTAACCCAGAGCCTTAGCCATTGAGCCACCACTGCCCCAAAGCCAAAATAGTGTACTGTACCACATACAATGTATGGCCAAAAGTATGTGGACACCTGACCATCACACCCATATGTGTTTGTTGAACATCCCATTCCAGGTTTAGTCCCCCTTTACTGTTATAATAACCTCCAATCTTCTGAGAAGGTTTTCCACTAGATTTTGGAATGGGAATTTGTGCTCATTCAGTCACAAGAGCATTAGTGAGCTCACGCACTGATTTTGGGGGATGCGGCCTGGGGTGCAGTCGGCATTCCAGTTCATACTAAAGGTGTTCAGTGGGGTTGAGGTCAGGGTTCTGTGCAGGTCACTCGAGATCTTCCACTTCAAACTTGGCAAACCATGTCTTCGTGGACCTCACTTTGTGCACAGGGGCACTGTCATGTCTGGGTCCCTTAGTTCCAATGAAGGAAAATTTTAATGCTAAAACATACAAAGACATCCTATACAAAATTGTTTGTGTCCAACTTTGTGGCAACTGTTTGGGGAAGGCTTACATATGGGTGTGATGTTCAGGTGTCTATAAACCTTTGGCCATTTACTGTACTATGGTTCTAAAAAGGAGTGAGTAAAATAGCCAACTGTGGCAACTAGTAATCTATGGCATGATAGCATTATAATATACTATTTATTTTGGTTTGGGTTATAGCCCATAGCTGTGTCTTACTAGTGCTGTTTCTTTGACATATTTTTGCTGTCTTTGGAATACTTACACATGATATGAAATCACAATGTTTTGAATTAATTTTCCTAAATTTTCAGAAACTCGAGCAATTCAAATTCTTCAAAAGTCATATTGTTGCCTAATGATGAGCATTTGTCCTTAAACATAAATCAGGTTCTAGCTGCCCCTCCACCCATCCCCGTAGACAGCGACAGTGAAGTTTCAGACTTCAGTGAGTTCGAGGATGAGCCAGAACCTGTAGAAGAGAATAGACTGCATCCATGCTATGACCCCAGGTATTGTGAACTCAATCTTGTTGAGATCCAAACTATAGAAATGCATTGAGAACATTGCAATTTGATTAATTATTCTGTTGTCTTCAAAGGTGTCCTGAAAAGGAAGGTCCTACAGAATTTTCCAACCATGTTGCACCAAGTGCAGTCTCACAGCCACTGGCATCTCATTTGCGACCTCCCAGTCCACTGGGCCCTAAACGCACACCCACAGATGTGCTCAATGGCATGAAGAACTGGGCCAAGTCTAAAATTTCCCCAAGAGCTACTGCCACACCAAGTCAACTGCAGGTGACAGATCTTGGATATCAAAAATCCCAGATACCTAAACCTCCTCCAGTTCAGAAAACAGATATTGGAAATCCCCAGATACTCAAACCTTTTCCATTTCAGGAAACAGATCTTAGACACCAGAAATCCCAGATACTTGAACATCCACCACTGCAGTCAACAGATCTTGGATACCAAAAGTCCCAGATACTTGAACGTCCACCACTGCAGTCACCAGATCTTGGATACCAAAAGTCCCAGATACTCGAACCTCCTCTGCTGCAGCCAACAGATCTTGGATACCGAAATCCCCAGATACTCAAACCTTTTCCATTTCAGGAAACAGATCTTAGACACCAGAAATCCCAGATACTTGAACATCCACCACTGCAGTCAACAGATCTTGGATACCAAAAGTCCCAGATACTTGAACGTCCACCACTGCAGTCACCAGATCTTGGATACCAAAAGTCCCAGATACTCGAACCTCCTCTGCTGCAGCCAACAGATCTTGGATACCGAAATCCCCAGATACTCAAACCTTTTCCATTTCAGGAAACAGATCTTAGACACCAGAAATCCCAGATACTTGAACGTCCACCACTGCAGTCAATAGATCTTGGATACCAAAAGTCCCAGATATTTGAACCTCCACCATTGCAGTCAACAGTGCTTGGATACCGAAAGTCCGAGATACTCGAACCTCCTCCGCTGCAGCCAACAGATCTTGGATACCAAAAGTCCCAGATACTCGAACCTCCTCTGCTGCAGCCAACAGATCTTGGATGCCGAAAGTCCCAGATACTTGAACCTCCTCAAGTGCAACCAACAGATCTTGGACACCGAAAGGCCCAGATACCTAAACCTCCTCGACCTCAGAAAACAGATCTTGGATGCCGAAAGTCCCAGACACTCGAACCTCCTCCACTTCAGGAAATGGATCTTGTACACCAGAAATCCCAGATACTTGAACCTCCTCTTCTGCAGCAAACAGATATTGGATACCAAAAGTCTTGGATACTTGATCCTTCACCAATTCAGCAAACAGAACTTGGATGCCTAAAGTCCCAGATACCTAAACCTCCTCGACCTCTGAAAGCAGATCCTGGCTGCCATAAGCCCCAAATACCTGAAACTGCTATAACAAACCAAACCCAACATACTGACACTCTGAAATCCAATAATCTCTTCAGACCAACACCAGTACACGAGGCCAGCCCACATCAGACGCATCAGGCAGAAATTAACAATGTGAGTGCGCTTCTCCAGGCTCCCTCTGTTTGTCTTACAGTGGAGGATCCATATTTTGGCCCAGATTCTCCTATGTCCCCTGGGTCTACAGCGTGTACAGAAGCAGTACCCCTCTGCACGGAGAACTCTTGTTTCACTGGCCCCACTTTGGTTCTTAAAACTCTGAGTATTGAACTGCCAATGCAGGCCAAAAGTACAGGTGAGAATGCAAATGTGTCATGTGTTTCCATGGCTACCAAGGATTTTTCAATGATCAAACTATAATTCACATCAAAGATCTTTCATTTTTTGCTTGTTTTATTACATCACGTGTGTGAAGATCTCAAAAGTTTAGCAGAGGCAGGCTTATAAAGTGGAAAATTAAGTGCCTATAAGTCTAATAATCTAATAATACTAGCCTTGTATTTGTGTGTTTGTGGCCAGTTGTGACTACACCTGTGTCTGATGAAGACAGTCCTCCTCCTCTACCCGAGAGAACCCCAGAATCCTACATTATGGCTGGAGAAGGTTAGCTGCAGTGTTGTATTTTCTCTTTAATTTTTGTCTCAATATGACCAGCAATATTGTTCTATATGCAAGAAATCAATTCTACCAAGATTAAAGTCTTGTTAAAAAAAAAGATGCTGTTCTAAAACTTAAAACACAATTTTAGAGGAAATACCTCTAAAACATTTACCTATGAATCAGTGATTCATCCTCTCCCAGTGACATGGCCACATTAAATTCAAGACTTACAACCCTCATTAGCAATTCATGTTTTAAAGAATTATAACTAACTTGATTAGTATCTGCCTTGTAAATATAAGTCAGCTTGCAACCCCAGGCTTTTACCAGCCAAATTTACAATTGTTACCATTAAATTTTTTTTTTTTTTATCAGAATCTAATCTAAATCTAATCTTATTTTATCATTTTTTCATTTGTGACTCCAGAACCTCCACAAAATCTCATTCCTACCCTTCAGTGCACAACTGATTCGTCTGTGTTGAATGGTACAGTATATATTTATGTCTCCATTAAAAATGAATTTCAGTGTTTAAGGTAATATTTTGTTTAGTTTTAACCTCCTAATAAACTGCATGCACTTAATTCTCCTCAAAGCCGTTTTTTTAAGTTCCCGTCAGGTAGTTGGTTAAATTTCACTTCATGTACACTAGATTTGAAGTGCAACTCCACCCTGAAACACTTTAAATGTGTTTATATTGAAGTATTTATGATGTGCTAATTTGTTGGTTGGTGCTGGGACCTGATCTGCTTGAGCAGTGTGTACAGGTAAATAGTTGAGAGAAATGGAATGACTAAAAGACTAAATCGCCGCTGCATCGCTCTCTTTAAGAGATGAAGCAAGGGCTAATTTCACTGCCATCACTACCAGCAGACACAAAAGGCATTGTGGGTAATGTAGAATACTAAACTAAAGGGAAAATAGACCAACATGTTGATGAAAAAAATTTAAACTAAACATTTGAGTTTCATTACAACAAAAAATCTTGGATGCTATTAAAGATCGCTATAATTATAAAGATTAATATGCATGTTCTTGGGGCGAATTTTTCCTTCACATTTCCGTGATTTTTCCATTCTCATAGCACACAGAAACTCTCTGTGGTATTTGTTCCTCTCTCTGGTTCCCTAGACTTATTAATCTCACTGTAGTTTTCCATGGACCATTAGTAGTGGGACAAATGTGATGGCTTATGTAAAACCTGCAGTGTGTCTTTTAGCCACAGATATGGGCGATAAGGATGAGACGGGTGATGCGGCTGACACAAGCAATATGGGCTATACGAGTGTTGACCAGAGCTTGACATTGGTCATCCCACCCGATAATTTTTCAATCAGTGGAGGTAAGAAGCTGAAATTACTTATGAAACTGCTATTACCAATTTAAGACTTTACCTTTTGAATCTGGTTAAATTAGTAAGAGTACTATTTCTTAACAGGAGGAAGCCCTCCTTCTCCTACACCGCCTTTGCCAGAAAGAACTCCAGAGTCTTTTGAAATGGCTAATGATGAAGGTAGAAAAGCAGCTCGTGTCATGTATTGAATGTCCCACAAAGAAAACTGTCTATGCTTTTTTTCCCCCCATCATAGATCTGAATGCATTCACTCATGTCCACCTTATCAGGAACAACTGTACACCTGGTCAGTCATGCAATTATATAAGCAGCCAATCAGGCAGCAGTGCAATGTATAAAATCATCAGTAAAAACTATCCAGTTTCGGTGAACCTGTGCCCACTGTAGCTTCAGATTCCTGGTCATGGCTGACGGTAGTGTAACCTGATCGTGGTCTTCTGCTTTTGTAGCCCATCTGCCTACTGTAGGATTGAAATGTTGAGCTGCTTTTCAGCTCACCACGGTTATAAAGAGTGGTTATTTGAGTTCCAGTAGCATTCCTGTCAGCTCGAACCAGTGTGGTCTCTGCCACTCACAGAACTGACACTGACTGGATTTCTTATCACACTATTTTGTGTAAATTCTAGAGATTGTTGTGCATGAAAATTCCAGGAGATCAGCAGTTTCTGAAATAATCAAACCAGCCTTGTCTAGCACCAACAACCATACCATTGTCAAAGTCACTGAGATCACTTTTTTCCCCCATTCTGATATTTCATTCGTTTGATGTTTTCAGCTTTTGACCTGTAGCTGCGAGTTTTTTTTTATGCGTTGTGCTGCTACATCGTAATTGGCTGATTGGATAACTACATGAGCATAAAGTGGCTGGTGAATGGAGATCTAATCATGCCCATGCATTCAGATCGGAAATGGAAAGCAAAGGAATGGTGAAATATATATATGCTGAATGCACCTGATGGACTGTTTGTCTCCTAACAGATTTATTACGGAACGCGGTACAAGAAAAGCCCCAGGAAACTGTGCTCAGGGTCGGGAAATCCTCTGAATGGTCTGGGAATTCAAACTTAGATGTGCCAGACTTTAAGAGGTCCTGGTCCAGGAGCAAGGTCAGTGGGATTTACATAATGTAGACTAATAACAAGCTATTTGAAATTGGGATGTAAGGAAATGTTTGCTGGTTCTATTCATGTACTATACAGTCCTACTTTGAGAGTGTATGTGTGTATACATGCGGTTGACAAATTATAGGAAAACCCAGTGGCACTGTTATGCTGTGGGTGGCATTTATTCAACATGGTTTGGGTTCATTGGCCCCCCGAAGAAGGAAGCATCTCTGCAAATCAATACAACGTTCTTCTGATTATAGATTGACGTGTTAGACAGCACTCTCCACAACCACTATCATCAGAACACCAGTTGAATGAATATCTTTTAGAAGAACGGTGTTCAATATTGTGCACTATAGTGCACTGAAGCTGTTCTGGTGACTTGTGGTTACCCAACACCTTACCAATTTGTCAGCAGTCTGTATGTCTATGTGCGGTGCTAATTCTCATCAAGACCACATTGTTCGGCTCACGATTACGTGTAGGTCTAATTCTGGGCACGTTGGTCTTCTTTAGCATGTAAGACTGTATTAATCCAAGTGATAACTAGTGTTTTTTTTAGTATGCCTGACTACTTTCGTTGCTCTCTCTGTAGGCTAAAACGACTTTTTTCTCTTGTTTATGGTCAGTCAGTTGGTAGTCTTGTGATCTTTGTATCAGTGTCAGTTCCAGATAAATGCTTAGATGTCGATGCAAATGTATGTCTCACAGAGTAGACTCACATCTATATACATTCTCCTCTACAGAGTGTAAGAGCTAGACTGTCACTCAATGGTGAGTCTATTAAAGGCAAATCTTATTACAAAACACATACAAGAGTCTGCATTATTTTGCAACAAGAACTCATAAAGAACCCTAAATAAAGCTGTGATCTCCTTTCCCTCCAGTTCCAGTTAACATCCAGTCTTTTACTCCATTTCACATACTTTCACAAGGTAAAATAAACTTCCCTTTTTTATGCCTAATTTCTGGAAATAAACTTTTGAAGTAAACAGGGTTACCTCAAAAGGGTATATTGTTTTCTGTATAAGTTTTCTTTCTTCATTCTTTACCTTTTTTTTTTTTTTTTTTTTAAACTTTTTTAAAGTTTGCAAACCCAGGAATGTAGCGTAGTCAATAAAGAAAATGGTGGGTTCCCTTTGGGGTCTCTAGACATCTAAATATACATCCAGAAGTGGCTTTATATCTACTGATAAGAACACTATACAAATAAAATGGAAATTATTCTTAATAAGTGATTTACCTATCTCTCATTTTTGACTCCAGAACCTCCAAAGATTCTCACTCTTCCTCTCCTTGAACACACACCTGATCCTTTTCGGATAGCTGGTACAGTGTGTTTTTATTTTTATTTTCATCTGCCTCAACTACAATCAAGCCACATTTCATTATTTAATGAAAGATATTTCACACATGCAGCACCTGTGTTTCTTCTTGTCCTTCTTTGCATTTTCAGCTTCAGAGACACCGGCTCCTAATACTCCTCCACTCCCAAGAAGAACCCCAGAATCTTACATCGTAGTCACAGAAGAAGGTATGATGAGGTCATATGAGCCATTTCACCTCTGGGGTGGCATGTAGGTCTTGGAACTTTAATAATTTAATCCACACTGAAGCTAAGAAAACATGCATCGAACCACTAAAAAAAACAAAACAAAAAAACCCCATTAATGTCAGACAACAACGTTTCATTTTTGACAGGGTTGAGTCTTTAGATTAGAATTGGCAAATAAACACAACATGTTAACATTTTACTGATTTACTTACATGTTTTATTAAGAATTAAAATAATAATAATAATAATTATTAACAGGGCTGTCGTTTCGAAGTGACCTCATTAATATGATGAAAATAAAGGGGAAAAAATGTACGAGAAGATTTTTTCTTCTTTTCATGATAGTCAAGAAATTCAAATGATACAACTTCCTGTTGAACATGCGACCAAATATTTCCTAGGGCTAAATTTGTTCAGGTGACGTGGTTGAGTAAATGTCGTGGAACGAAAATGTACAATTTCTATAACGTTTAATGGATGACTCATGGAAAATGCTGTGGACGGATTTATTATTAATGTTTTAAGTCATTTATCTATAACTTTTAATGGACACTTTACTTATTTACACATTTGTAATGGCACTCCGTTCATGCGATCACTCATGCTGACGTAAAGAAACGCACAATTGCCTGTACCCAAATAGATTAGAGACACACCTAAGCGGAAGCAGACATTTCTGCGCTGTAACTCTGATCGACTTGTGGATTGAAATACTTCCGCAGGATTCTAATGAACTGAAGCTTCCCTTTATTACAGCTCAAAGCAACAGCGCCCCCTGTCAGTCTGGAACAGTCCAGCAACAACAGAGATTGGGTACCTCGTCTGAGTGGGCAGGAAATTCCCAGCCCAGGACATCCCAAGAGGTGATGGCCAGAAGCAAGGTGATTAATATGTCTTTTAGGGATTTTACCATTACATTCAATTATGTGTAGAAAATAAAATAGCAGACATAGAGATGCTGCAGCTAAAGAAACATTCCACACTCTGCAACTTTACCACTAGTTACTTCCTAAATGTTGCTAATGATGGTAACAAGAATTAAAATGATCCAAAAAGCAATGTAGCATCATCAACTGAGCCTTATTTCGATTACTCCCTCTCATTTAAAATCTTAACTATAAACCCTGCACACTTCTTTTTGTGGAAACTAAGCACTAAGCTATAACCACTGGCACTACTGGCTCATGGAATGTCCAACTCCGCAGCCATGAATGCAGATTGTAGAAAACAAGTTTGTTCTAAACATGCTGAATGATTCACGTGTGACTGTTGTTTCATGTTTTCTGAGTGTGTATATGTGTGTGCTTCTGTTTTCCGACAGAGCGTTAAAGTGAAAATCTCAAAACAAGGTAGGCTTTTCCATTGAGTCACAATTTCCGCTAATGTGAAATGAGTTGAACAGCACCAAACGGCACATGGCCCCGTGACTGAAGCAACTGAATTAATGTATTTAAATAGCTTTAATTAAGTTGCAAAGAAAATATTATTATCTGTAAATATTAACTGTAGAACAAATGCCAAAAAACTAATCAAAACGAAAGATTCAGTCTTAGATACATGATACTGAGTCATATCTTGATTTGCATAACTTGGTTTCAGAGAGTGGTTTCATATTCATCATATGACTCAGTATTCACAATCAGAATAGTCAGGAAGAAAACACGACAGAGTGTGCTGTTGGGAAAATAATCAGTGTGGAGTTACTGTTACCATTCATATAACAGTGTTTTATTTCTCTTATAGCTCAGAAATTTGCTTATGATTACCATAATGTATTTATTAAAGAATGACACATCATACTGTTTTATCCATTTATAGTTACATTTAATGTTGTGGAACACCCACCAAACAAATGTTATCACTGATGTTAAAGCCCTCCACCTTGAAGAATTTCTTGTGTCAAAAGAAAGAAAGGAACATTTTTATCTCTGACTGTTCCAAAGCACTGACACTGGAGACTCCTTCTACAAATGTTGATATGTCACCATTAAATCCAACATGACTTACAGCTGAGCCAGATTCCAGTCTGAGAGAAGGAACTGTTGAGGGTGAACTCAATCAATTGTTGGGGTGGTTGAGGCTTCCTTAGATTTAACCTTATTTGAAAAGGAGATTATACGTTTATTATTTATTTATCTTTATTAGTGTCTGAGTGGGGCGCACGGTGGCTTAGTGGTTAGCCTCACACCTCCAGTGTCGGGGGTTTGATTTCCACCGTGGCCCTGTGTGCGCGGAGTTTGCATGTTCTCCCCGTGCTGCGGGGGTTTCCTCCGGGTACTCTGGTTTCCTCCTCCAGTCCAAAGACATGCATGGTAGGCTGATTGGTGTGTCCAAATTGTCCGTAGTGTATGAATGGGTGTCAATTCATTTATAAAATAAAATATGTTTAAGATATTTTTTGTTGTACAAATTTAACAACGCAGAGCCTGAGGACTTTTATTTTGACATGCCGTCAAAACCGGAAGTATTATTGAAAATATATCTAGCGAGTCATTTCCGGCACGGAGAGCCGAGTACGGCTATAAGGTTGGGTGTGTAAGTTATAAGTTGTTGTTTTTACGGTCCGGAACTTTATTCGGGTTTATAATTAAATTTTGTGTTTATAGAATAATTTACTGTTTAATGTTTAACATTTTATCTGTAAATACACTTTAAATTGTCAGTAAGAGGGCGAGTTGTTTTTAGCCGGTTTAGCTAACAAAACGTGTATAACTGTGTGTATGTATGTTGTGTGTGTGTGTAGTGTGTGGTTAGTGTGTGTAACTGTGTGTGTATGTTGTGTGTATGTGTAGAAATAAAGATAAGTTAAAGGGGAAAAAACGCGTTATGGCATGTGGGCTACATCTCGGATTAATGAGACTTGAAGAGATGTAGAGTGTGTGTGTGTGTGTGTGTAACTGTGTGTATGTCTCTGTCTGTGTAGTGTGTGTGTGTGTGTGTGTGTAACTATGTGTATGTCTCTGTGTAGTGTGTGTGTAACTGTGTGTGTGTGTGTATGTCTCTGTGTAGTGTGTGTGCGCGTGTGTGTAACTGTGTGTGTGTGTATGTCTCTGTCTGTGTAGTGTGTGTGTGTGTGTGTGTGTACCTATGTGTATGTCTCTGTGTAGTGTGTGTGTAACTGTGTGTGTGTGTGTATGTCTCTGTGTAGTGTGTGTGCGCGTG
>JANDJT010000050.1:3608019-3630901 GCA_024331685.1 Stegophilus panzeri
ATATATATAATTTTATTTTTCTACACTGGTGCTTGAAAGTTTGTGAACCCTTTAGAATTTTCTATATATCTGCATAAATATGATATAAATATCATCAGATTTTCATGATAAATATCATCAGAAGTCCTAAAAGTAGACAAAAAGAACCCAATTAAACAAATAAGACAAAATATTATACTTGGTCATTTATTTACTAAGGACAATTATCCAATATTACATATCTGTGAGTAGCAAAAGTTTCATTTCGTTTAGTTGACTTATTTATAAAGCACATTTACAAACAGCAGAAGTTTAAACCAAAGTGCTGTACAAGTCGTATTAAACGGATTTATAAACAAACATTTAATAGTACCAAATACCAATGGACAAATGAAAATTCTACACCCTCAGACCGAATTAAAAGATAATGAATAGAAGTGGGTCTTCGGAGAAGATTTGAACATCTAAGATGTAATATGCAAAGGGAGACTATTCCAGAGCCTGGGAGCAGCTACTGAGAAAGCCCGGTCACCTTTGGGTTTAAAATGTGAACGAGGGAATGACAGGAGTAGTTGACTGGTCTTGAGGCAGTATACAGGGTAAGGAGATCGCATATGTACTGAGGAGCAAGTGCATGCAAAGTTTTAAAAATGAATATCAAAATTTTAAAATCAATGCGGAAATTGACTAGTAACCAGTGTAAAGAGGCGAGGACACGAGTAATATGCTCACGTTTTATGGTGACAGTCGATAATCTAGCCGCCGTATTTTGTACCATTTGCAAGCGATCTAGAGCAGTTTTAGGCAATCCAAAATAGAGGGAATTACAGTAGTCTAACCTTGATTTTTATAAATGCATGAATAACCGTTTCCAGTTCCTTCTATTTGTTGATTTTGGCAATAGATCTCAGCTGGAAAAAAGCTGCTTTTGACAACAGCACTGATCTTCTTATCAAAACACAACGTAGGATCTAGAATGACGGCAAGGTTTTTGACACGATCATGCACATTGGTAGACAGAAGTCCTAACTGATGAAACGTATGTGAACCTCTAGGATTAGGAGTTAATTTGAAGGTGAAATTAAAGTCAGGTGTTTCCATTCAGTGGGATGACGATCAGGTGTGCGTGAGCGGCAGGTTTTAATTAAAGAACAGGGATCTATCAGAGTCTGATCTTCACAACACACATTTCTGGAAGTGTATCATGGCACAAATAAAGGAGATTTCTGAGGACTTCAGAAAGAGAGTTGTTGTGGCTCATCAGGATGGAGTAGGCTACTAAAACATCTAAAACTAAAACCTTCAGACAGATTGTGTACAAATGGAGGAAATTTAAGAAGATTGTTACCCTCCCCAGGAGTAAAGACCAACAAAGATCACTCCAAGAGTAAGACGTGTAATAGTCTGTGAGGTCACAAAGGAACCTTGGGTAACTTCTAAGCAACTAAAGGCCTCTCTCACATTGGCTAATGTTAATGTTCACGAGTCCAGCATCAGGAGAACACTGAACAACAATGGTGTGGGTTCAAGGAGAAAGTCACTGCTCAATAAGAACATTGCTGCAGTTTGCTAAAGATCACGTGGACAAGCCAGAAGGGTATTGGAAAAATATTTTGTGGATAGATGAGACCAAATAGAACTTTTTGGTTTAAATTAGAAGGGTCTTATTTGGATAAAAGAAAACGCTGCATTCCAGCATAAGAACCTTATCCCAGCTGTGAAACATGCTTGTGGTAGTATCATGGTTTGGGTTTGTTTTGCTGCATCTGGGTAAGGACTACCTGCCCTCATTGATGGAACAATAAATTCTGATTGATACCGTGAATTGTAGTAGGAAAATGTCAGGACATCTGCCTGTGAACTAAGCACACAAGTGATTCTACCAAAGAATGGTTAAAGAAGAATAACGTTAATGTCTGGGCCTTAATACAGTAGAAATGTTGTGGAAGGACCTGAAGTAAGCAGTTCATATGAGGAAACACACCAACATCCCAGAGTTGAAGCTGTTCTGTACTGAGGAACGGGCTAAATTTCCTCCAAGCCGATGTGCAGGACCGATCATTTATTTTGTCATTTATTATGATCAGTTATTGCTGCACAAGCGGGTCACACCAGATACAGAAAGCAAAGGTTCCCATACTATTCCCACTCCCAGATATATAATATTGGGTCATTTTCCTCAATAAATAAACGTCCATGTATAATATTTTTGTCTCATTTGTTTAATTGGGTTCTCTTAATCTACTTTTAGGACTTGTAAGAAAATCTGATGATGTTTTATGTCATATTTATGCAGAAATATAGAAAACTCTAAAGGGTTCACAAACTTTCAAGCACTACTGTATATGAATTTATGTAGATAATCAGTAACGGTATGGTTGCACATTATCGTGGTATGCTGTTATAGAGGCATATCTTCACATCCTCAGTGGAAAGTATTGTATTGTACGAAGTCATCATTGGTCAGCAATTACAGTACAGTTTTTTTTTTTTTTTAAATGATCAAGACTAGGGATGCATTAAGACCATTTTTTTCAGACTTTTTTTTTTTTTTTTTGGTACTCTTCAATACTGAATTAAAACAAGCAACTATACTTAGCCTTAAGCATTTTCTTTCGCTCTGTTTATGTTGGTTGCTGTTGTGTGCTGCTAGTAAACAAACCCTCTCGATTTATCTTTAAAATGGCGTGGCTTGTAAACAATATTTTTAATAGACAGAGCATAAAGATGGTGACGCGAATGCGCACTGCAGAGCGAGCACGATCGTTAAAAATGACCGTAACCGTTTCCTCACATTCTGCTCTACATTCACCAATAACTTTGTGTTTACGCTCAATTTAACGATCAGGCTCGCTGACACTGCTCTGCGCCCTCACACTCTCTCTTACGCATTCTGTTTAAATGCCATGAGATGTTTAATCAGGTTACTTGTATTACAGAAAGACGCTACAGAAAGTAGCTCCTCTTTATATTTTCAACGAGCGGTCTGCGTTGCCTTTATTGCCACGATGTGAAACATATCCAGATCGCAGTTTATCAGCATGACGACGTACATCATATAGTATCGGATGTTACGTACATCTGAGTAAATGAGCAGGGAATTGGACCACCATGCCAGTATCGGTAGAACTGTATCCCGGATCAAGACAACTGTAGTTTGATTAACGAATACAAGTATGTGACGCAAACTTATAAAAAGGTTTCTGAGCATGTTTTGGGCTCTATTAGATTTGTGCAATAATAGTGTACGATCTTTAGTTAATAAACAGAACCACTTGATACAATGTTCAACAAATGTTATGGTTATGATATTACAAGGGCATGATCTTTGACACTGAAATTTAAAAAAAAATAATATATATATATATATATATATATATATATATTTTACACTGGAGATTTTTTGATCCCGAGGCATGATCCAATGCACACACACACAAAAAAAAAAATTGTACCCGGATTTCAACAAAACTTTGTTGCATGATCAAAGGTTGATGCGTTTTCAGCCTCCACTGAACTTAGCGTGTATAATGTAAAATGTAATAATGTAAAAACAAAACAAAAAAACCCCAAGAAACTTCGGTGCACTCATAAAATGATTTATTTAAAAAAATACAGAAAAAGGTCTATGCATTCCATTGTATGTCTTTATACGCATGATTAAGAATGTACACAGAACAGTTCTATTAAAACGTCGCTGATTATTTACATTGTGTCTTTTCAGGAATACGGAAAAACAAACATTAACAACAGCAATTAGTGACGCTAAATGTAATTCACACAAAGCATGCCATTGATTCCATAGCGGATTTTCCTTTAGTGCAAAGAATTATTTAAAAGAAAGGGGGGGTGGGGGGGTTAATTTTCATAAACAATGACAAAAAAAAATATATATATATATATATATATATATAAAATAAAATAATTTTTAAAAAAAAATAGCTGCCAGTAGTCAGAAGTAACACATTGTGTGTACATGGGATGTAATTAATTTGCAGGGGAAGGGTTTATTGAAAAGAAAAAAAAGCAAGCTGCTAAAATTGCCAGGTTGGAATTTCATTCTTTCCAGAAAATGCACCATAAAAAGTGATTATTAAACTCGCATCGTTGCTGGAATTCACGCGAGACACAAAAAAGTCCTGAAAGGCCTGATAGAAACATTTTAAACAGCCAACAGTTACATTTCTCACCTGTTTTTAGATGAAATAAGTTGCTCTTGGTACAGATTGACTAAAAGTCTAGCTAAATCACGAGTAGAGAAATTATTGCTAGACTCGACTCTGTGCAGCGCCGCCGTGTCCGACACCTCCGAGTAAGAACACGCGCTGAGTGTTAGACGTGTAAAAAGGCACTCATTTGGATCTACGAGGCGATTACTGCATCAGAGAAAGACGGGTGTTTAACCGATCATCAGTTCGACAATATCACAATGCTCACAAAGCACATTATTGTGGAGACTTTAAAACGCTCACTACCCCTGCGTTCCATTCAGTAGAACATTCAGGACTGAGAAATATTCTTCTTAGCATATTGCATACGGAACCTGCTTGGTTTTTTATAAGAACGTGATTTTTTTTTTTTTTTTTTTTTAAATGTAAATGCCAACCATGAGCCAGGTGTAGGTACACTTTTTTTTTGTACTAGTTGTGTTTTTTTTTTTTTGTTTTTTTTTTGAAAACCTACATTTTGATTTCCTAGACTATAAGACAAGGTTAAAAAGTTATAGCAATGTCAAAAAATTGTGTATTTGTAAGTGACCGATGCAGCAAGCTTTAACAATTTGTCTTGCTGGTGTAAAAATAAATTACATTCAAAGCTGGATGTTAACAGATGACACACAGTTAGGTTTAATTTAAAAAAATAACACAAAAAAAAGGGTTACTGTACAGTCATAAAAGTCATTTCAGTGTTAAATGGTGACCTTAGCGACATGTGCAACACACAGAAATGGTAAAAACAGCACCGACTATTTGCTCTCTACACTTCCTAAAAAATGTTCAGTTCTACCTTTCAAATTCACAGAAGAAACAAAAACATCCTGTATCTCCTATTAACATACATAAATAAGATAAACACTTTAGGAAATGAGGGCTTTTAGAACAGAAGCAGTCATGATTAAAATCAGTACATTGTAAAACGTTGCGTCATTAAAAAGACTCGTCATCATTTCCTTCATGATTGACGTTTTAGAAACCCGGGCTAGTTTCCAGAGGTAAATGAGTGCCGTGTCAAATAAACCATTTGGGGGGGGAAAAAATTGCAACCATCAGTTGTGACAAAAAGGAAACTGGCCAGTGACCAAAAAGGCAAATCTACCAGCCAGTGAGGAAGCTCAGTTTTAAAAAAGGTCCACGTTTGTATAATTTGAGCTGTTGCTCAAATTACTGCCCACCGTCAGAGTGTCTCTCTCTCATATATATATATATATATATATATGAGAGAGAGAGACACTCTGACAATAATGAGGATCCAGTATGCAGGGGTGGAAAAATCAGATCCATATTAGCTAGCTTAGTGTGCTGCCCAGTCCTATGTTTTGTTTACCTGGAAACTAACTCGACTTGGGAACAACTGGATGATCTGGAACGAATCATAAACTGAATACAAATCAATTCGAAAAAGGGCTGACAAATAATAATATAATGTAAATAATATAATTCGCTAGCATGGTGATACTTAACATAGCCTCTCTCTACAACACCATCACTCGAGTCACATGAATTAACGGGAGGCCTAGCACAGGTTCTGAACAAGGTTGTTCACGTATCTACTAGAAAATACTAAATCAAACCGTATCAGGTTATCGATTTTAGTATATTTAATGATGAAAATGAAATACTTTGGCGGGGTGGAAAATAATAAATAAATAAGTGCTTATAGGGGTTGTTTCTTGAACAAAAAGTTTTTCCTTTAAAAAGAGAAAGAGGGGAAAAAAAATTAAAAAAATAAAATAAAAGTGATTAGTGGTATCGAATCAAAATTGTACCGCATTGTTTGCCTGATCCGTATCTGTAAATCTGAGGTTCACACCACTAACCCAAATGAATTGAAACGAGAGAAAAGTCAGCATTTGAGGAGCGTTAAGATTTGTTCTGTCCTTTATCCTGTCCGTCATCGCGTGGAAACCAATATATATATTTATTTGAGTCTAGCTAGTGTCTGTATTTTCTGTCAATATGATCAAGTGACTGATTGTAGCAATGTTCCTGATTCCCAAAAGATTGTGTCATCCATAAGAATAAATAAATAAACAAACAAACAAACAAAAACAATTTTGTACCGTTAGCCAGATTGCGTCTTGTGTGGTATGTGTGTAGTGCGTACGGTGTGCTGGAGCACCACTGTGAAGCACATTAAGCTTAAACAAAACCTACACACCAAAGTAAAACTTATTTTTTTCTTCTTTTTTTTTGAAAACTGAAAAGGAGTAGTAGTTTGTGTTTCTTTTCTGGTTGTTGAATCTTGTCCAACTCATCATGGCCAACATAGAATAAATAAATCTGCTTGTCCCAGGTGTCCGGACTGCTGATTTGTCCACCCCTGATTAACCTTTAAATGGTTTACCACACGAGTCATTTAATTAATACACTCCAACTTAAGAAATTTTTCTTTTCTTCTTTTTTATAAAAACATATTCGATCTGCATCTGAAAGTAAACTCAGAGGAAGCTTTAGTGAAAGACTTGTGCAGTACACATGTATTCCTGTTATAAACATGATCCAGTTGTGGCACTGTAACAAATTTACCCATAATGTCCAATTTAAAAACAAACAAACAAACAAACAAAAAAAAAAACTCCAATGAAGAGAGACCCTGAGAAATTCGTATCAAAGAAAAGTCCAGAGAGAGAGGCCATTGCTAGGAAATTAGACAGTTAAACATCTCAAGATCCAGCTTTGCACAGCCTTTGGGAACTCTTTGGGAACAGTTGTTATTTTATTACTTGTTTGGACACAAATGTTCTTTCCATGCCGGACATCATAAAAGAAATTCAGAATCAATCCTGCTCTGTAAATCACCGATATCGATTCTCCAACTGGGATAAAATACATTGAAATTTTTAAACAAATAAGCACAGAAATGAACGGGACATTGTTCTTCTTTAGGAGACATGATTGTTGATAGGCACTTTTTTTTTTTTCTTCCTTTTTGCAAAAACCAATTAACTGATCCACATGATGCACAGTTTGGTAAGACAATAATGAAGATTTCCTCTTGAAAGATGCTCCATTTCAGATATAAACGAATATAAAACAATACGGAACCATCAGCAAAACAATATTATTAAAATTAAATATTTTGGCTGAGTGAAAAAAATTAAGAAGTACTTACAGGGGTTGTTTCTTGAACAAAATGTTTTTCTTTTAAAAAGAAAAATAAAATAAAATATTATATATAGATATATATATATATATATTCATATTCGTCAGACTTTTAGAGCCTTGTTTTTGTCGGACAGTCCCAAATCCGTTCCTGGAACGTCAGTCAAGTTTGTAAAATGGATTAACAGGTGAAACTGATTTCAGTCACCTGTAGAAATCAGTGAAGGTTGCTGCTGCTGCTGCTCAGAGAGTCACCTGGAGCTGGGTGGAGGGAAGCCTGAGGAACTGTTGGAGCTTCAGAAGCGGTGTTGAGTGAAGGTGCGCTCTCTGGGCGCAAAGTGTCCGCTTGAGGTGGGTGCACCGTGGCCGACTGCTGGTTATCAGGCTTGTCAGGCATGGGCGAGCTGGGTTTGCGTGCTTCCTCTGGCTCTTTTTCGGGATGGTACTGCTGGAGGCGGATGTGCCACGCCAGGCTGCACACGGCCGACACCGTCTTAAACTGGTGGATGACGTTGCGCGGGATGAAATAGATGTCGTCGTCGCACAGCTGCAAGCGCGCGTACCGGATGCCCTCGCGCCGCAACTGGTTCAACTTCGCATCGTCCACCCACTGCACACACTGCAGGGCACAGGGGCATTATGGGAGTTCCAATATTGCGATACGAATCATGAGTTGAGCTACTACTGCAATCTGTGCTGCTGGGACCTTCTGAATGCTTCTAATGACTTAATCAATGGCCATTACACATATAATAGAGACCACGGTCTCATTATCCAACAAATTCAGGAGACCAATCCTCTTATTTATCTGCACTAGAAGTATAGTGTATTCTGCTACACGGTCATGCCTCATGTCTAATACATCTACACAGAGGGTGAAAAATGCGTTTAAATCAGATTCCAACAGCCGGGAAAAATCAGCCTGGGAAAATCATTCACATTTTCTGTTATACTGTATATAATAGAAGGTAAAGCACTGCATTTAAACTCGAGCCTCATCATCGCCGATCTCTCTTCACATCACTGGCAGGAAAATGATCACCGATTCATTCACTTCTGTCCTACAGGCTGAATTCCTTGTTATCAATATCGATTTGGTCACTTAACATTTTAAAATATTGTACAGTCTTTGGTGAACAGTGTGTAAGCCAGGGGTGCTCACACTTCTATGACAAGGGATCTACTTTTTCATATTATTATTATTATTATTATTATTATTATTATTATTATTATTATGGTAAGATCCACCATGTAAAATATGCACATACACTCTAAATTTGGAGTTTGAGAAATTATTTGGAGAGATTTGTTTTATATGTTTAATGATATATATATATATATATATATAAAAAAAACAAAAAAAAACAACAACATGTGTCTTATTTGTTTTTGACACATTAGACACACATTTTGAATTCATCGCTGCAAAGGAAAAAAATCTTGCTCCCATTCTGAGGGAAAATGTGGTGCTTCTGCTTTGTCCGCACTTTTGGATTTGCAACCGTAATATGTTTTAGCTGCTGTACTGGCTATTGGTTGTTACGGTAACCGTATATGATCTCAAGCATATGATGGCAGAGAAATGTAGATATCGTTTATAAATCATTAGGCCTATGGACAGTTCACACTTCTTGGCGTATGTTGTGCGCATGTTTTGCAAGCTCTGATAAGCGGTGTTGGGATCACTCTCTCGCGCGCGCGCTCTCGTTATGGGAGTCACTGAAAGCACAGTTCGACCTGCCTCCTCTCCATCCACAGCTGACGCTCGACCACGCCCCCCGTCGCCACATGGTGTAATTTCTCACACTCTGTTTTTTTACCTATTAAGATGATGGACCAGTAGTTGTCTTGCGATGTAACGAGCACCCCTGGTGTAAGCGCTTGTTTCTGTTTTGATGTGGTGGTAGTGCCGCAGCATCTCGGGCGTTTTGACAGCCAGCATCTGATTAGGTACATGTCCATTCCGCTTCAGCACGTAACTATCCAACAACTTCATCAAATCGTGAGGAAAGCACACTTGGTTAGCAAGACATCTTTAGGCACACTGACTACATTCACCGCTCCGTTTGTTAAATTGGCTCTTAACCCAACGTGATCTACGCACAGACGGTCGCCAAGGCGTCATAGAAAGTAACCTAAATAAAAACATTCCCATGTCATTTTGGTTAAATATACTGCATTTAAGTACTAATATTGGCTGAAAAACTTTTTTTTTTTGTGTGTGTCATCTTGGCTGGTTCCCAGAATTCAGCCACATTCACATCTGATGGATTTTCCCCAGACTGCTCTGCACATAAAGTCTAGAAATTATGACACAATGACCCAGATCTGAACCCTCCCGAGGCCCTCAAGCCAGCTGCAAAGTCACAAACAAGTCTCCTTCTTACCCACTCAACATCAGGTCAGCTCTCACTGCCCTCAGACTACTGACGATCATGTTTCGAGCCATATACACTACAAACTACTGGACTGTGAGTTCATATTAGTGAACAGAAACACTGCTCTTACCTGAGATACAGGCGGTTCGTACAGGTCGAGCTGAAGCCTCTGCACAACGTCGTTAAAGTCCTCTGCATGAAAACACACAACATCTTTGGTTATCCTCGGCCGGTCACTCCTGTGAGACAGGACAGAGACATAAAGAGGAAAAGGGTTGGTTTAATTCACGAGAGTTAAACAAACCTGCCATGGGTGCTTTGAAGATCATATGTTTTTTTTTTCGCCCAACTATATTGAATAATAAATTGCTTGATGTCGCAACTCTACTGAAAAAAAAAAAAAAAAAAATCTAAGAAAATAAAAAAAGTGCATAATCACCGGCACTTTCAGCCTCATCAAGAAATCCAGATTCAATACAAATTCAAAATGCAAAAGCCCCTAAACCCACACACACACAGTCTTACTGGAACCTGATAAGCTCTTATTTCAATTTGACACTTTCCAAATACAACGCACCGGGTCACCGTGTAAAAATAGATCAGATCAACAATGACGGACTCAGAGCTTACATTTCAGGTTGTACTGAATTGTCCCAGGTTAAATACTGCATTTGACTGTGTATAAGAAGCTTTGTGATCGCTAGTGAAAAGGACTATAGTGCAAGCGTGAGCTAAGAAACTTAATAAGGAAAGACCTGTGTATACCGGATTTAGTGTATTCAAATCTTCTGCATGTCTGTTGTAGTATTTAGCCTGATGGGTTTTCTATTTTCAACCAGTCCCTTTTGTGTGTATACTACCTTTGGTTGTAACAAGGTGTCATGCATTGGCGCTACGCTTCTGGATCTCCCGCTAAACAGCCTCTGTGCCGGGCTTGCTTTGATCCCTTGTGATGGCGTATTCCTGTGATCCAGAACAGCTAGATAAGGGTCCTTCAACAGTCGCTTTGCAGTCTTCACTGCCGATTCAGCCATACCGTTACTCTGTGGGTGTTAAGTGTTTAAATTCCCGCTGTTTACTGAACCTCCTGAACTCCTCAGATGTGTATTGTGGGCCGTTATCCGAGATAACAACAACGTCAGGAATACCGCGTCTTCTGAGATTCTGATATTCTGACGATTCTGATATTTTTTTATTGTTAAATTGACTATTTTTAGATTAATTTGTCATTTATTGCAACATCAAGACAACAACCAAAAATGTATTTGTCCACTACGCTAAGGAACAAACAACAGATTAAAAAATAAAAAAATAAAAACATGTCTATGCATTTTTTTTTCTCTCAAAAATTATCCTCAAAAAGAATACTGTAAACACAAAATGTGGACAACGTAAATGTAATCAGTAAGCAAACGACGTAACCAAACTCACCACTCTCCAAACTGCACGGCTTTGAGGACGCCCACAGCGGCCGTGCTCTGCCAGTCGAAACTCTGGCCGACGTGATCGGCGTGCGCTCTCGTCCGGTCCTCAAACAGAACCTCACGTGGCTCGCTCGTCCTCGGCAGGTAGTGCAGGTTCTTGATCTCGTTCATGGACCTGTACGTAGAACGTAAGATGCTTAGAAACCGGATTTCTGTTTACATCACTTCACTAAAGTGCAGTTCTAGACACGTACCGCATGGAGGCGGACGACCACTACACATTCCTGACTTTATAAACCTCACGTCATTTGGACAGAACCCTAACCTTAACCACTGAGCTCCGACTGCACTGCTGTAACACACAAAACTGAACAGATCAAAGGCTTGAAAATGAGAGGCGCTGAATTAGGTGTGTGAGAGCAGTGCAAACAGGAAACCTATCGAGTAATCCAACCTTGGTGCTCAGTCTTGTCTGAACTTGTATCTTCATGGGTCAAGTCATAATAACCGTTTCCTAGAGCGGTGGTTCAGGAACTCCAGGGATCTGCGAAGCCTAGCCAGGGAGGCCAGGATTTTATGTAATTACCTTTATGAAATTCACAAACCAGCAAACTATATGGTCAAACGTTTGCGAACACCTGACCATTACACCCGTATGTGGGTTGCCACAACGTTTGAAGCACACAATTGTACACATTGCCTTTGTAGCACTATGATTGAACTCGACCGCACTGAACACGGACGGTACGAACTGGAACGCCGTCTGTGCGCCAGGCCTCCTCATCTGACATCAGTGCCTGACCTCACTAATGCTCTTGTGGTTGAATGAGCACAAACCCCCCCAAGTCACGCTCCAAAATCTAGTGGAAAACCTTCTCAGAGGAGTGGAATCTGTTCCAGCAGCAAAGAGGGGACTCGCTCCATATTAAAGCCCATGGTTTTGGAAAGAGATGTTCCGTAAGCACTGCTGGTCGTGATGGTCAGGTGCCCACATACTTGTGGCCGTATAGTGTATTTATTATTGAGTTCTCATAGTCATTAGCCTGCTTGACTGGTCACTTGAATTGAAGGAGCTTAATCCAAACCTCAGCAACGCAATAAAACAACTTGGACCCAATACATCCTGTAAGTGGAAAGTTCAGGAATAAAAACTCAATGGATCCGATTAAAAGGATATTAAATATTATTGCACACGTTTAAATAATGATATAAATCTGTCCTGAGCGAGTCTGTGGAATCTATATTACAGTCAGCGACCACAAAACTTCTGAGAACCCCTGTACTTATGTTAAAAAAATATGTTAAAAAAAACAAAAAAAACCAAAAAACAGCTACAAAGTCAAGCTACAAAGTTGCATAAGGCCTACCTGCGCCTCTTAAATGGAGATTTGGGCATATCAGCCGTGGGAACCATCTGCTCTCCCGGTCTAACCCACATGATGGGCCCGTCGTCACTCTGCGAGCGGCAGTCCAGCTTCAGACTGGACAAGGTGCCCCATGGCAAGGTCATCTGTACACGCACACAAACACACAGATACACAATTCAACCACTTATTCTTTCAGAACACTGCAGTACTACTGAGGGAGTTGTGTTGCTTTGCGTTGCGTTGCGTTTGATTCGACGTTAAAAAGAGACCGATTTTTAATCAAATAAAATCTTAGTTTTATCTAAATCTACGCTCTACGCAGAGTATGAAGCAGTTCACAGTGCATCGTGATAATCAGTGCTAATTATTAAATCACCAAAACAGAATTCATACATATTTGTTGTGTTGACTAGATTTTAGGGTGTATTGTATTACGGCGAAATAAGGACGAGTCTTCAAAAAAAAAAAAAAAAAAGATTCTAACTTGAAATCATAATATCGTGAAGTAAGCCAAGTCGAAATAACGAGATCTTAATCATCTCTGAATCGTGACAAAGCGCTTTAACGTTTGCGTGCGCGACTCGTGGGTCACGGCTTCCGGAAGACGGCGTCGACGGCGATGTTTGTTGAGTAGATCCGTCGAGACTTTGTTCTGTATTTTAACAACAGGAAGTTTGCTGACCTTGAGGAATGGCGATTCCTCCAGCATGTCCAGGAATTCCGGGAAATAATCCCCTACTTCCTCGTCCACGGCCCCGACCAGGCTGATCTGTCTCATGGGGCCAGCTCGATATGTCCCAGAGCAGTATGTTCGACTCACCTACAAACGTGCACACACACACACACACTTAAAATTCAGCCTGTGATCAGAACTCATATGCATCATCAAAATAATGCATATAAAGTTCGGGTCATACGAGTTAAAAGAAGAGAAGAAGGAGGAATTCTTTTTTCGCATTCTTACTCTTACTTCGAACTTTACTATACTTTGTAAAACCACCTGAAACCTAGAAGATCATACACATTTTATTTGGAACTTATCAGGACTAAATCTGAGGCAGAGGTTGGAATTCGGTGTGTGCTGTTGGTTATTGTCTGCAAGCCCTCTCATGGATTTTCCGAAGCGATTCAAGTAGCTAAAACTAGACAGACTGACAGTAAATCCTCAGCTGTTCACCATCAAATCTCAACTGACTAACTACTCGGGGTTCAGAACAGTGGTGTGTTAATATTTAAGTGTCCAGCCCAGAACGTCATGGAAAAAACGTTCGGTTTCCAGACAGCGCGGGCGAATTTGGCACTATCCACTTCCGTATATGGTTAATGCACTTTGGACTGCACTGGATGCCAGACTTAAGTAAATACATCACACTAGGTACGTTTATTAGTGTGCAGGAGAGGAATATTGCCCTCGAGTGTGAAACCTCTGCAAAACATGCCTGTTCAACAGCGTTTTTAAAACACTGTCTAAACACACCTACTATTTATTTATTTCTATTATATATATGTTTTATTATTTTTTTTATTGTGTGTGTACCTATATCTATAGCCCTCAAACATCTCACATTTTAGCTAATACATTTGAAAAATTTACCAACAAAATTCCCTGATATTCCCTGACTTCATCCCCAAAATGATAAAATTCCCTTACTTTCCATGACTGGAATAGACATTATTAAAATTTCCATGACATTCCAAAAGTTCCATGACCCGTGGAACCCTGTACACTATACAGCCAAAACTATGGTGGACACCATGGGCAAAAACCATGGGCATTGATAATTAATATTGAATTGTTCCCCCTTCGCTGCTGTAACAGACTCCACTATTCTGGGAAGGTTTTTCCAATAGATTTTGGAGCATGGATGTGGGGATTTGTGCTCATTCAGCCACAGGAGTGAAGTTGGTGTTCCCGTTTATCCCAAAGGTGTTCAGTGGGGTTGGGGTCAGGAATAACGATTGGTGCAGTTATTCCAATCAAGTTATTCCACACCAACTTTGGCAAACCAAGGTTTGGCGGCTGTGGCCCAGGTGGTAGAGCGGGTCGGTGGTTCGATTCCCGGCTCACGTGACTCCACGTGCCGAAGTGTCCTTGGGCAAGACGCTGAACCCCAAGTTGCCGAACTCCAATGGCAAACTAGCGCCTTGCGTTACAGCTCTGCTACCAATGGTGTGTGAGTGTGAATGAGAACCAGTGTAAAGCACTTTGTAGAAGGTTTTTAAAAAAAAAAAAAAAAAAAAAAAAGAAAGAACCATTTACAATGCCATGGACCGCACTTGCACAGTGCACAGGGGCACTGTAATGCTGGAACAGGTGTAAGTTTCTTAAACCCAGTTCACACTGCACTGACAGACACCAACATCGGAACACGTTTGTCGGATCAGTGCGTTGACCATGTCGACGTCTGTCGGCGTTTTTCAGCATTTGTTTTCGCCGACCGAACAATCTGTGTCTCTCGGGTCGTTTAAAGTCTGAGCAGCGTGGTATGATTTTCCAACAGACTCTGATGTAACCTGACCTGTCTGACCTGGGCACGAACCGTTAGCATGACGATGAGGAAAGCGTCCCTGCAATCTCCACAGAAACGAAAGCCCATGCGCTAATGAACTATTTCCATGCATTTTTTTTCTTGCATGTGAGGGCTAGTTGCTTGAAAAATGTGAAAACTGGGCAAAAAAAAGTTGGAGTTATCATAAAACTTGCCTGGAGTGTTATCACTGCTTGCAGGACTAAAAGACTGATAAAATATAAAACTTTTTGGCTAACACGAGACTCGGCTAGTTTCGTGTCGCTAGCCAAGGGGAGACACAACTAAGCCATCACTGTATGGGTTTACTTGCTGCAGTGCCATGCAGAGTAAAGCCAGTTTTCCAATGCACGGTACGGCTCGGCTCGCTTTATTTTTCTGAGCTTGCTTTTCCACTGCAGTTTAGTGCTGCCTCAACGTGGGTGCCATCTTCCACTCGCCTTCACGCGGGAATAACGTTGTATTATCGAAGCCCGGTACAAATACACGGTCAGACCCGTATTCCAAACGCCTTTCCTGTTCACTGAACGCGGAGCCTATTAAGGATGTAAAATAACGGCGCTGTAGAACCTACGTAGATATGACAAAGATTCAGCCGCGACAGGAACGACTTCCATAAACGCCTGTTTGGAAATCGGTAACGAGCGAGATGTAAAAATCTAAGACAGAAACCTTTGTTGTAATTTTATCTGTAATGTGATAAAATACGTAATTTTCAATGAACAGAATATCACCGTATGCAAAATATATATTAAATGACACATTTATTCAGGCACAATACAGAACCACTCGTTAAGGAGAATTCCCCACTCCCTCAGTGCGTGGCTCACATTTAGTATCAGATCGGCTCGCTCCGAACCTCGACCGAACCGGTACTAAAAGAAGTACCAGGTACTATCCACAGTGGAAAGCACCCAAACAGCGAGCAGAGTCGAGTTGAGCTTTACCGTGCGGTAGAAAAGTGGCATAAGTCAGCTGTCCTTATGTTCTGCTCAGATCACATAACATGTAACTCTTAGACATTTACATACCTTGTTTTCCTGCTCAGCATGAGAGGACGTTAGTGTTTCAGTTTCAACCCCGTATGTCCACTTTTCCCCTCACGCTGACTGTGTGAGCTAGCGTTGGGCAGAATCGAGAACTGTCCGCCAATAAGACACGAGCATTTCCACGTATTTTCCTATAAACCCTGTCTGATTGGTCTCGCCTCCCTTCACTGAAGAAGTGCAGTTGCGTAGTGACAAACCACTCCAAGTGGAGAATTATTCAGGACTGAAGAAAAAGTCTCCAGGGCTACAGCTCTGAATGCCCCGGCCAGGTTATACCCTCTGTCTGCAGTTCTCTGCGCAAATAAGTAAAAAAAAGTGCCCCGTTTCTCACATCGCAACAACCCCGGCTTCACCCACAACCGCTTTCGTTTCGTTCGTCGTCTATTTCAGATGGAGAACGACACGTAAATATGCTAGTAACTGTACAATTGTGATGGTGGTAAAAGGATCATCCATTTTTAAATCAATCAGTCCGACTGCCCGTAAAAATAGTTTGTTGGTGTTGGTTTGTTGACTGTCGTGTTTCCCAACATTCTGAATCCAACAGGAAGATTTTAAAAGTTGGTGATTGTCTGCGTCTGTCGGTGGAGTGTGAACTGGGCTTTAGCTCCAACGAAAGGAAATCTTAACTCTACAGAATACAAAGACAACTATACAATTTGGTGGCGACAGGACCACATACGGTTGTGATGGTCATGTGTCCACATACTTTTGGCCATGGTGTGTCTGTCCACCCTCTCCCACCAGCATGGGAATAAAAACCAGCTGCTCCCAAGACTTTTACAGTCCAGATGCGCACGTCAAATTTCCACAACATGAACGTGCAGCTCTCTGCGTTAGTATACAGACAGATCTGGCCTTTCTTTTTCAGATTTTCTCTGACTCCATGTAGAGATTGTGTATAACGCGTAACGATGATTAACCGGGAATACCCTTTCACACCCCTAAGTGATGTCATATTAAAAACAGAGGAGGCTGTCCAAGGCTGGGAATCCAAGACAGCAAAGCTAGCCATGGTCTCTGGGTGGGAGGGATGGCATACTCTCTCTCCACATTCAATCACGGTGATGTTAGCCAATCGTGGGTGTCTGTGAGCTCGTGTACACGGAAGAGTGCTGACAATGCTTTTGTCAGAGTGTGTTCGGTTGCTCTCTGACGTAGCGTGAGCAGCAGTTTCAAAAGATGCTCCGGTTTCACGAGTCTCTGAGGAAGCATGTGCTAGTTTTCACCCTCCTTTATCTGGTGGCTTCAGAATGCTTTAGCTCCATTTATTATCCGATTTCTCATTTCTTTTATGAACTGTTCCTATCATCAGACTGAGCAGGTAGACCAACTGGTAAGTTATTTTCCAGCTTCCTTATTACCGACTAGATTGGTCAATAAATTGGTCAAAAAACAACAAAAACAAACAACAAAATGGCTTTCTCCTTACCTGGGAGTGAAACTTGGAGATAGTGGTGGTCTCGATGTCCTTCTTTCCGAGAATCTCCATCTTGACCGGTGTGTTGGGGAAATTGAAGGCAAAGTAATCCAAGAAGTCAGGGAGGTAGGCAGCAGCACCATGGACCACAGAAAGTGCATACCGTGCCGCTCCTTTGGAAATTTCACTAAAAGCCATCTCAAGGAACTCGCACGCAAACCTCTCCTTCTCGTCGGGCTGCAAGAGAGAGAGTTCATCGGCATACGCGTGCAGAATGGATGCCCCGCCATTGGGCTGCACCTCCTCGTGAATGAGCCTGCTAAAACGTGAGCTTGTCTTCAGGCATGAGCTGCGAATGGAGTGGTCGTAATGCGAGAGGAAAGGTGAGCCCAAACCCTCGTTCGCGCCAACGTGATCGAGTGTTTCATCTTTGATGTTGGCGAGGACAGTCTTGCCATCGGCGGAAGAAGAGCAGTCATCGGTCTGGATCCCCTTGTCAGACGTCTGCAATCGCTTGCTGCGCTGCTCGTCTTCCCGGTGCCTCTTCTTTTTCTTCTTCTTTTTCAGCAGGTACTCCTCCAAGGTCTGAGGCTTTCCATTCTCATTATTGGGCTCTGGGAAAAGTCAAATGTTGGTTGGCGTGACATTAAAGCAGTCAGCAAAGATCAAAATATCTTGGTGCACGTCTCCAGTTACACGAGTGGTACGTAATGACCTTTGTCATGTGCTTTACCCTAATCTAGTTAGTTGATTTTCCGATCTGAACCACTGTATGTTATCGTGAACGTGTGTTACGTTGACTGGCATGTCTCAGAGCTTGATGACGTTTCACACAAGTCGATATCAGTATCAAGAGCGTCATTGAGGCATCGCAAACCCAAGAGACACACTTGTTTCTGTGCAGTTAGGCGAGATTTGATACGTCGCTCCTTGAAGTGCCTTAATGCTTAGACTACATTCTGCTCACCGAACAAAGAAATAAAGATCATTTTGATCAAGACTCTTGGTGAGGTATCCAGAAGAGCTGTAACTGCGTATCAGTTCTGTCCGTTTTAGGAAAGTCACTAGGTCTTCTGATCTATTGAGTCTTCACAAGGCTGAAAAATTACACTCTTCACTGAATGGCCCTGATAGCGCAATATACCAACCACTTTATTATTAGTACACTTGCACATTATTACAAACATCTAACCATGTGGCAGTGCATGAAAATTACTCAGGTACATGTAAAGCGCTTCAGTTAACGTTCACATCAAAATATCAGCATGGGGATGTAACGTGAGCTCAGGGACTTTGACTGTGGCGTGGTCGTTGGTTTCAGATGGGCTGGTTAGAGTATTTCCGAAACTTGCGGTTTCGGAAATACTCAAACCAGAGTGAGCGGTAGTTATGAGGCTTGTTGATGACAGAAGATAACTGTCAGACTGGTTCAGATTGACAAGAAGACTAGAGTATAACTCAAATAACCACTCTATACAACCGTGCTGAGCAGAAAAGTAACTGCTTAGATTTGGAGGGTCTGTGTAAACTGAAGCATCATGGTCCCTGTTCTCGGCTGACAGGAGAAGAACCCCATGTGGTCTCCTGTTGTAGATGTGTAAAATGCTAAAAATGTATAAAAAAGTTATTGTGGTAGCAGCTTGGTAAGGTGTAGGATTTAATTTCTTGTCACTATTATACACTTTACCCGGCTGCTACCACAATAACTGCCATGTCCATATTTGGGATCATCTAATCTTCTGAAGACTAAGTCAAAGCATGTTATGTTTACATTTATACCATTTTTAATGATCTTGTTACTCTTTGGCACCTATCTCGTGCACTACCCGTTAAATCGGACACTTCCTCACTAAAACTGTGTACTGGTTGGCACGACACTGTCACTTACGGTGCCTACTGTCCCGTTTTAGTAGTACTGTACTGTCCTATGTTGTTGTTTATAGATCTTATTTAGTTCTGTGTCGTCTCACGTGGTTAGTGTGTTGTTTTACGTAGCACCGTGGTCCTGGAAGAACGTTGTTTCGTTTCACTGTGAACTGTACCTGCTGTATATGGTTGAAATGACAATAAAACCACTTGAACTTGAACTGACCTGAATCTCCTGCTCTGATTTTCATTTATTTATCCATCCACTGCACTGCTGCCACATGACTGACTGACTGACTGACTGGATAACTACACGAAGATGTTCCTGAATGTCAGTCAACATCGATTTCAGCCTGCAAACACGTTTACTAATAGCAGCTACAGATATGAATTAATTCATGATTCTTTTTTGACACAACAGAGAGCGCTTGTGAACGCAGCCACATATCTGGTTATTTTAATTTAGATTAGTTTCCCTTCCAGGCACAGAAAATTAAACGGAAATGCAAAACATGCCAGTGTTGACACTAGTCGGTGATTTTTCTACATTTCAAAGCAAAGTTTAGGAGTTTTTTGAGCNNNNATATATATATATATATATATATATATAAAGCTGTAGAGAAGGGAGTTGTTTATGAAAACAAACTGAAGTAAAGCTAAGAGAGTCGCGCGCACGGGTGGGCGTTCACACACACCTGGGTTTGTTACGGGTAAATAAAATACAACAAAGTTTCAGCGACAAGCTTTAAGGTTTAGAGTTGTATTACCTGTCTGCTTCTTACAGGAACCGACTTTCACGTTAACCTCTGCGTTTTCCTTCTTAGGTTTCAGCTTGACGGGGTCCTTCTCCGGGTGTTTCTGGGGCTTGGTGATGTGGCGGCTCTCGGCCTTCGCTACTTTAAGCGGAGTGAAAGTGAAGAGCGGAGCGGGAGCGGGTTTGTGAGGCAGCGGTGTCGCCTTTCGAGGCGGCCAAACCATGGCCGCGTCCTTCTTCAGGCCGTGGTGGTTGTTGTGATGGTGGTGATTGCGGTGCTGAACAGGCGCTAGCTCATTGCTGCTGAAGTTTATCCCGTGAGAAGTCTTCTGTTGCTGCTGCTGCTGAGGTACTCGCTGTTGTTGAGCATTTTGGTGATGGTGGTGATGTAGCTTCATTTTTTTCGCCTCCTTCTCCGGTCTCGTATTCTTCTCCGTGCACGGCGAGTGCTCTCGTTTCTTCTTCTTCTTCTTCTTCTTCTCTTTGCTCGCTGCCTCCACACCGTCCCTAGGCTTTTCCTCCACTTTAACACGCACCAAGTCGACCTGTGCAGCCATTTTGCACGCGAATTTAAAAGCCTTTGGAAAGTCGACGGCGCATGCCCTTTCTGGGAGGTGTACCACCTGGGATGTGTAGTCCTTACCACGCGCGTCCTATCACGAGCTTCTCGCGTGTAGTCGTCCTCTCTCACTGGCTAAAATGCGCAGGCGCATTTCCGGGAGCTGTAGTTTTCAGTGCTGGCTCGCTCGAGGAGACGTGCGTGCGTGCGCTGCTGCACGCGCCTTGTCCAGTAGCTGACGTCAGCGTGTAACTGGGATTAATTTTTTTTTTTTTTTAGGTGGGCGGGGCTTCCTGCAGGCACGCGCTGACTGTACAGTAGGCAACTGCTAATTGTGCAAGGAAATGAAGCATTGTCTCAGTGTTACGGATGTAAAGACGCTCAATATAGCCACGATGAGTCAAGAATTATTGTCAAGCAGAAAACAACTCACATGCAGTAACACAAAAAAAAAAAAAAAGAATTTGTAAAAATATATTTTTTCATGTTTCCTTGAAGCACACCTAAAATTTAAAATGGCAGTTTAAGAATTTTTTGTACTTGTCCCTTGGTGTTATGGGAAAAAAAAAAAAAAACTAGAAATATTATATTTAGAATAATTAAGTCTTGTTTAAACTACATTTTGTCACTTCTAGGAATACAGGTTGGTTTTTTTTGATGACTCATTCTGTACTAGACGTGCGCTTGTCCAATTAAATGCTCTCTAGAACATATTTGTCCCGCCCCCCAGGGGTCGGTCTGTCTGTCTGTCTGTCTGTCTGTCTGTCTCTCTCTCTCTAGTAGCAGATCGTTAACACACATGGTTCATCTGTGTGTTTCTGAATGTGTATTTCCTGCACACTATTCTCTTTTCTAACCATGTCTTGAAACAAAAGGTTAGAGTTTAGAAAAAAAAAAAATGTAGAAGAGTTTGGGTAAGAGTTTTACACTTTTACAACTTGGAGCTGTTGAGTAGTCCGTCTTTACGCACCGTCAGGGCTTTCCCATCAGTAAAGGTAGTATTTTAACTAACCCTATTTCTTTAGCTATAAGCCTGCCATACAGACACACCTGATGCATCCCAGTGATCACCCTGACTTGTGCAGGTTAACAGCCATTTGTCTCCCCACAGCACGGGGAGAACATGCAAGCGCCACACACACAAGGCATTGGTGGGAATCGAACCCCCAACCCTGGAGGTTTTTTTTTTTTTTCTTTCTTAAGGTTCTTTTTCTGTTACTTTTTTCCCCACAAAAATGATCAAGAATTAAGAAACATTTTTTATTAATTCTCTTAAGGGTGCCAACAATTTCATAGTATGTGCAAAAATAAGTTTATTAATAAGAAGAAATGACCAAAAAAAAAAAAAAAAAACCCCACCAAAATGACTTCCTTTAAAACTTTATTTCTCAGTGCATGAACAGTGGTCATGACCAGATTAAATTCTTTCACCACTACATATATATTCTCATTTCTTTTAATTAAAAAAATAATGGAGTGATTTACAGATTTGATTTTTTTTTTCTGAGTGAAAGCAAGTATTTAAACAGTTGCTGTACATTTTATAAACATTTACAACTACTACAATGTAGAGACCAGAAGGCCCCCCCCCCAAATCTTTAAAATAAAGCAAAGCAAGGCCACAGTTTCATATACATGAGATGAGATGATGTACACACACACACAAAGAAATGGACCACAGGAATCAAACAACAAACCCAGATTCATTTTCAGTAAAACCATTCCAACGGTCCATGAAGGCTTCACATTTTTAATCAGGACTAAGCAGATGTCAGTTCTTAAATACCATGCAATGGCATTACATAAATTTGTATTGCAAAATGATCAAAATCTGTTTGAGCAAATGTTACATCAAAAGAACTAAAATGGTCTTTCTATTGGAACTGTTGGATGGAACCAGGAATTGAAATCAAATGTGCAAGTATCAAAGCTGCCACTCTTTTCAAATCTGTGTACACTTATAATAACAACAACCACAATGATATATTAACAGAAACGTTTTAGAGTTGTTCATTTTTATGGAAAATATAAATTCCAAACCATAATAATGCAAAACCCACGTAGATGCACAGCCAAATCCGCTACATTTGATGAGCTACATGCATTTAAAGTAATAACCCTTTTACATTATTTATATATATATATATATATATATATATATATATATTACACATACATACACACACACTATATTAATATATTATATATAAATAATATATATAAAATACATATATAT
>JANDJT010000050.1:3705149-3707649 GCA_024331685.1 Stegophilus panzeri
TATAGAGAGAGAGAGAGAGAGAGAGAGACACACGAGTGGCTCTGACAGTTCCACAACCTCAGCTACATCACTCGAGTACTCAACTGCTCTAAACAAAAGATATGCACAGTTCTTATTTTTGTTTGTACCTGCCCAGAATATTTTCTAACAAATGTAGTTGATTCTCCAAAATATAAACGAACTCGTAGCTTCACTTAACCCACCGCAGCCCTGACCAGTTACTAAGGATGAACGAATGAGCACGGTACATTTATGTTAATAAACGCAGTCTTGGTTTTTCCATTCTTTTCTGTGCATCCAGCAGGATCCCATTCCATACCTCCAACCTCAACCATATGTCCAATAGTGTGCCTTCTATGTGCGTCTTCGTTCGTGTCTTCGTATTCGGTTACATCCCTGAAATGAACGACGTGATCCTTGAGCTGCAAGTGCCGAGATGATACACACCCACGTAACACAAATTCCAAATATGTGGCCTCGGGGTACAGAAACTTCAGGGAATCACTAGTCGTTAGATATTTAAGTCACTTATATTGTCATTTTGTTGTAATCAACACATTACAATCGTAAAAACTATTATTGGGGTAGTGGTGGCTTTGCGGTTAAGGCTCTGGGTTACCGATCGGAAGGTCGGGGGTTCAAGCCCTAGCACTGCCAAGCACGGCCCTTAACCTTCTCTGCTCCGGGGGCGCTGTATCATGGCTGACCCTGCGCTCTGACCCCAACTTCCTGACCTGCTGGGGTAGGCGAAGAAAAGAATTTCACTGTGCTGTAGTGTATATGTGATCAATAGACTCATTATCGTTAACTCCTCAACGTTTGCACGCAGAGAGTTCGCGAAGCGTCGACTGATGCCTCATGAATGCCTTAAAAAGGTGACTTGCTTGCAAACAGACACCCAAGCAACAGGTTGCAAGAGAACAGATAGGACCTGCGTGTCACAAAAGGAAGACATGTTGAATTGATAAAACTGAAATCATACGTGAGTCGAAATAAAGCAGCGTGAGCACAGTATTGGGGATTTGCATTCAGCCCATACAGTAAGTATATAACAGTCAATTCTGTTCGACAGATATTGTCGAAAGAAGCTTAACAGAAATCCGGATGTAGATTTTTGCTGCATTCACGGTGGCGTTTTAGGTAGTAACTTTTCCATTTCCCACCTGTTGACATTCGAAGTGAGAGAAGAAAACACCACCACAAAACATGGACGCCTCCACGAAAGAGCGTTTGCTCTTGTAGAGCACGTAAAGCTCATAAAAAGCTATTTTAAGTGCACTTTTACAGTTACAGGCCCGAGTGGTTACTGGTGCTGTTCTTCTAAAGTGAACTTCAAACACTCCAGCAACATTTTGGACTGTTGGGCCATAGTGAGTAGATTTAGCAACAAGCTAGGAAAGCGATTAATATGCTTGCTGTTATAGATTAAAGTACTGTCTCTGTATATTAACTGATCTGAAGCCAATACTGCTATAAGCTACAGTAAACTGGAAGTAGAGAAGGGACAATTTAGAGTTTACCGTGTGAGCGCCCATGGTGAGTTGACGTCACTGGTACTCGAGAAGACTACCCCAAGTTGACGCGTTGAAAGGGGGCATTTGCAGTGGATTTTACCGGTTGTAGGTGGAGAATTACACATCGCAAGTTTACCTCGAACGCAGCATTCGATTCCTAATGAACAAGTCAGAGGCAACAACGGAAAGAAAAAGCTCCCCGAGATGACTTGAGGGACAAACGTTAAGAGGAATCAGATCAGACAAATGGGAAGCCATCCTTATCTGGAGACACTGGATTGTTGCATTATTGTTTTTCTGTAGTATACAATTGTAAAGTCAAACAGTACTAAGTGTACTTTGTAAGGCTGTTCAGTATGATCATATTGAGAATAAGAGTACTTATTGGGGATACAGGACAGTCTTTATGATTACAGCAGCACTTCTTAGGGACAAGTATCCTGATGAGATTATCCATTGAAACAAGGGTTAAAATCGGACATAAAATTTGGGTGGTTTTGGGAAGTAGAAATCTATAGCATAGGATCCTGTGAGATTCATCCAGCCTGGGCAATGGAAGAGGCCCATTTGTTCCTCCCACTTTACGCTGATGGATACTCTCCAACAGCGTAAAGTGAGTCTGAAGCTGAGCATTAGGATGAATATCCTTATCGCTGTTCTACAGAGACAAAATGGACTGAAATATTTCCGCTCGATCTACAGCTTTTGCACCTTAAATAAATTCAGTTAAAAGGGCAGCTGATCCAGGACCAGGCTGAAACTGAGCCCAGAGCAGGGTTAATACACACTGTAATGGGAGAACAAATGGGCCTTTTCCATTGCTCAGACTGGAAGGATCTCACAGGATCCACAGATACTACAGATCGGACACATTACACTGACAGATCTACAGTCGATGGAAGACACTCTATGATTTATGTCGAGGTCACGTGTCACAACTCATCAATTTTAAAGGGCAGAATGTAATGCAAAATGACTGATACAAA
>JANDJT010000050.1:3710149-3720433 GCA_024331685.1 Stegophilus panzeri
TTAGTTACCTGACGATATGAGAGGCAAGAAGTCCTAACTGGTCCTGCTTATGACACCAATGATCATACCGATATCTCTTTGTGTGTGACTTGTAAGGGCTTTAATGCGTTGCCATGATCCGTGTCTGCATCTGTACTTGGGTTTAAATCTGAAGTGGGCGCGGCCTAAACCAGAAGATTTTGAAATAAACCCTACCACTTCGGGATCGGGACTTCCACCTCTGGGTTTCCAAGGTCAATCTGTGAACCTTTCTGGCAAGCTTTCTAAAAAAATTAATGAAAATAAATAGTGGGCCTCGTATTGCTATAAGCACTTGCATGGGTTTAGAACACTTTGTGTTCGTTCTGATTAATATATTCATATTTGGTTGCATCCTTAGTATTGGTATTATTGGTAGTATTGGTGTCATGGGTGTTGCATCAGTTGCCTCAATGTTCTGCAGGACTCTGAAACTTGATTGACGGATGATTCCTTTCTTTTTTTTTTTTTTTTGTTCGAGAGCACACTAGTCCACTGCAATGCTGAACTATGCTGAAAATACCTAGATCACTAGAGAGCGCTGCACCATTCTGCAGTCTCCATGTCTTTCTTTCTTTCAGTAGATCTCTAGGGAAGAGGAAGGAAGAGTGAAGCCAATATCCTCCCATTTCCTCTTACAGTTACATCACTCGGTTTGGCCACCACACACACACACACCTGCAAACCATTATCGCGCAGACCGGTTCAGTCGAACGTGAGAAATCAATAATGACTAAATGAGAAAACTCTCAATGCACCGTGGCTTATCTAGGAATTCACGCTTATCAAGTGATCTAGGCTGGCCTCATTAAGAATGTCAGGGCTGTATGTGGCTCGTCATAAACATGATGAAAACTGAACCAGTCGTTTGACTCATGAATAGTGTTCTGATCTATGCGGGATTTTCCATGGCTGTTGGGGGAAAAAAAAAAAAAAAAAAAAAAAAAAACAACAACTGCATGATCAGGTCCAAGAGGAACATTGTGAAAGCTTTTTGGACATTGTAAAGGCGGAATGGAATTTAGGTCAGGCCACAATAGCTGTTCATGTGTAATTGAAACACTAAGCGACAGTCCATGCAGCCCAAGTTCCCATGCCTTCTCTTCATCAGAACGATCCTTACAGCATACCACATATGCTGATGACATGTTGCTCATGCTACACGATAACATGTTTCTCACAATAAACTAACTGGGAACTCTGGGAGAGTTCTTACGATTTTAACACCGTTCTCATCATGGACTAATTTAAGTGACTACTTGTTGCACGCTCCCATGGCTGTGAGCTGTCGCCGAGGCGCCGATATTTTCCAGCACGTTTGATATTCTCAGCAACAGCGCAGAAACAACCAGCAAAGCAGGAATCCAAAACTCACATGATTAAGAGCTTGGTTATTTTTGTGAGAAAGCAGGATTTAGGGATCAGGCGAAGGAGAATCGCTCCAGGTGAAAGTGTGTGTGCGCGCCTCATCTGCAATCGCTCATGTAGCGTGAGGAGTACAGCGATTCTGAGATACTGAAAGCGTGCACTTGGCTTTACACAGCAGAAGGTCCAAATGCAAGATGCTGAAGATGTAGATATGGACCATGGTACATTTACAACATTCGCACACAGCATACATTTCCTGCTCACTGTGCGTTTGTGGGATGCGGCAGCCTTCGCGATTTGTCTGTCAGGTAGTGTTCGCGAGCTACATCATATCTCAAGGGAGCCACATTCAGCCTTCTCCAGCTCTGCGCCATGACTCCAGCAGACTGCCTGTGGGAGGCAGGGTACACAAAACCTCCCTTTGTGCTTCATCATCTGAGCGTTGGAGCCATTTTTACCAGGGCAAGAAATCAAGACTGTGGCTCTACAGCTTTAGCATCTCTCTTTTATCCCAACCTGACCACCTACTTCTGAGCTCTTGTCCTTGTCTAACTTGCTTACAGACTTTCCATTTCATCTGCTTAATTAAGCGAGAACTGCCATAAGGAATTTTTTTCTTAGATATTGAAGTTGGGTGAAGATCAGCCATATGTGGGCCTTGGACTGAATATGAAGGAAAAAAAAAATCATCATTCAACTAAGCAAGCATATAGACCCATTAGAATCACAGAAGGTGATAGAACGGTGAGAAAAAAAAAAAAAAAAAAAGAAAAGATTAAATCTGTACTTTATCACCTAGAAACAAGGTGCGGCATCAAATCCTTCCATTTAACGGAGACGACAAAGCGTAATGCAAACAGATGGAGTGAATGCGTAGGCTGAAGCAAGTTGTGCTTCACACTACAGCCTTGTTGGAGAAGGTCAGTGACCATGATGCACACCCACCTGGTCCATGTGATGAAGCCGAAACAGATGTCATACTCTTGCCTGCATCATTCCTCTTTACTATTCTCGAGTCTGGTTTATGCTTCCACGTTCTGAGATGACTGAAATGAACTTCCCACCCCTGAGAACAGTAGGAGAATTTCAGCTGTCCATCAAACAGTGGGGCAAGGTAGTAAAAGAAATCAAGGCGTGAGAGCTGAAAGCGTATGTTCAGTGCTGTTGGTTCAAATAAAATGGCTGCACTCCAACGGAAATGAGGAGGTTTCCTGCTTTTAATCTCCGCTTCTCACTCAATAAAAATAGTTTGAATATTTACAGGGCCTTTTTTTTATTTTATTTTATTTTTAAACAAAATAGATTCAACCTTCAATAAATGGCCTCCAATCGAGGCCTAATTTTCCGGACGGGTTGGATTAAACTTGCATTCTCCAGACATCGTGAATTATTTCTGCATTCAGGCGGGTGACGTAAACTAGGACAGCGAGTGTCGGGTGTGATCTTTAGGTGTGTAGAACGGAAGGGTTCAGTGACCACGTTTACATGGACAGGAGTAATCTAATTACTGACCTTACTCTGAATGAGACAATATTGTTATTAAGGTGATTATATGAGTCGCTTTTAGAATATTCCTTTCATGTTCAGGTTTTACGTGTTATAGAACATAGATCGATTAACGGCACACGTCATTACGTCACCGCGCCACGCCGTCCGACGTTCCCTCCAGAATTTCACGTATCGACATACAGTTGGTCTTCGTTATGGGACCGTATACAGTTTTAGGTGTTTTTATGTTTAATTTCACGAAAGCTTCAAGTGCAGTTAATTATCTGTCATGCTGTAGGTGATAATAGACGACTGCTTGAAGCTGTGGGCTGCGTCCCAAACCGCGTACTTACCTACTATATAGTAGCTGATATACATGCATTTCGCCTACTATATAGTAAGTACGCGGTTTGGGACGCAGCCGTGCTCTCTTGTTTGCCGTAAGACGGTTGAGCGCTGCCCTGTGTGTACGTGTCCTGTCGCAAAATGCGGTGAAAACTCCCACACGACGTTAATAGTGTGATTAAGGTGTGTACATGTCTGTAACGCACGTCGATAATGCGACTAAAACGGGAATACTCCACACGTCTTAATTCCATTCGTGTTTACTTCGAGTACGACTTTAGTCAGATTAAGGTCATCGATAATCGCTGTTTACATGCTGGTTTCTTAATCAGAGTATCGTCTTAATCGCGTTAATATTGGATCATTGTTGTCCATTTTAACGTACTGGCTGTCATCTTTGCATCGGACAATAAGTACTTTTACCAAAACAATACATACATGGACAAAGGTCAGACTTATTTTCCAATGACGTATTATGTTGTCTCTCTTTAGTTCAACCACTTTTGAAACGTTTCAAGAAAAGGTCATTTTCTAAGAATTGCAGTGGTTAAATCTTAAAAAGCCTTCAAGGACATAATTTAAGTGCCTCGTATGAATACTGGAAATTGTTCAAAGCTGCTGTGTGAAAAGGTGGAATGCAACATCTTTGATTTGGAGGATTCATTCAGTGACGTCTATTAATCACTCATTTTACAGTATTATAAATTATATAGAACTCCATCACACACTTTCATCATTCTAACAACCTATGCTTTTTTTTTTTTTTTAAGCCTATGCTTATCTTTTCATATCTCAGTAGATTATATTCTATTTATTCTGAGCTCTGACACAAGACAGGCCTGAACTCTTTGTCACAACTCTGGCCAATCATTTATCCTCTTCTTCAATTAGAGGGGCTGCTTAAATGTCATAGAAAAGCCAGCGCAGGAGCCTAATGAGGCCATCTCATAACAGCGGTGCACGAGCGAGTCGTAGGAAAACTCTACACTGAGCTTATTAATGGCTTGCCGAGGATGGCGGGCAATGTAGCATCACCGAGAGTGCGATCTACTCATTACAACCACTGGCACGAACCCTCCCAGTGTACTTCGTTCGTATCCTGTAGAAGTAGGTTTTTTCATTAGATCATTCAGGGCCATTGTTAAAGTGCACCTGAAATCAAAATCGACACCTATCCTTATTTATTTATTTATTTATTTATTTATTATAAATCTCTCATCCTCTACTAGTCTTGTGTTCGTCTAATTAAACGCTCTAACCTCACAGGGGCTGATCTTGCTCTACAGAAGCAACTCGTTTACAGCAACCACGGTTTGGCTATGCATCTTCCCGGACATTATTCCCTTCATTTAGAATAAATGATCCTGGACTCGCTACCTCAGACTGATTGAGAACGGCTTTATACACCGCCAGGGATTTTCAATCAGTAAGAGTGAGTAATATTTTATCTACCATTCAGATGCATCAGAAGCCTCTCGGTCAGTGGTCACCAAGCCTCTTCCTGGAGATCTACAGTACCTTCCTGCAGGTTTCATCTCCAACCAAAATCTAAAACCCCTGTTTTAGTTGATCAAGATCTTCTTAAGGCAATGATTAGATGGTCAGGTGGGCACGATTATGGTTGGAGCTGAAGTCTTCAGGAAGGTAGATCTTCAGGAACAGGGCTAGTGTCCACTGCTCTAAGTGATGACACTATAGCACCATTGAGGGTCAACCCTTGCTTGAAAATGTATGCCACAACAAATAAGGATATCATCCAAGTTGTAGTCGACAGGTTTGGGTGAATGCGATGGTGAGAAATCTCTTCATCTCTTCACTGTTATCAGTTAGTTCAGTAAGGTAATGTGTCAAGTTGTTAAGATTTGGTGGGGTTGTGGGATCTCTCAAACGCTATTTGCTGTTGTGTAAATCTTTCAAGTGCTTCAACACTCTGGCTGCCTGTTTCGATAGGATATACATCGACATACTGAATTCAAATCATGGCTCTCAAGCCATTTAATGGGCTTTAATCTAAGTCACTTGAATGTGAAGTTTACAAAGCTGGTAATGCGTAGAATTTCTGGAGACAAATGCTGGGGGAAAATGGGTTCATTTTATTTGAAACCAATACGACCCTTCTAATGTCGTTGAGCAAATGCTCTAATCAAGACAGCCTTGTTTGATGCTCAGCCTGATAAAAGGGGGAAAAAATGGGCAAATTTGGCAAATTACTGATGGTACTATAGAGCTTTACTCAGAAATCAATGTCTACTTGCCTGTATAAGTACTAAGCAATCTGGTCTGCTTTCAGATTGATTTTCTCAGGGTGGTCATCACTGCGGGACACAAAGGACAAAATGTTTGTTCTGAGAGGATGCACACTGCTAACAGTTTTGAAGGGATAATCTGAGCGAGTACTAGGATTTGGTTTATGGGGCACTTCTCAGAGTCTACAACTGGTAGAAATGAATACTTTAGTACAACATACACAAGTATGAAAATGCTGAGGGGAAAAAAAATAAATAAAAAAATAAAATCAAGTCCATGTGGTGGCCAGGGTGATGTTTCTCCAATTACTGGCTGATTCTTGACAGGAGAATGAATTTCTATTTCTAGATTCTTGCCATGTACACTATAATGGTCAAAAGTACGTGGATTTCCCCAGACTGTTGCCACAAAGTTGGAAGCGCACAATTCTATACAATATCTTTGTATGCTGTAGTGTTACAATTTCCCTTCACTGGAAACACAAACCTGTTCCAGCATGACAACGACCCTGTGCACAAAGCGAGCTCCATGAAAACATGGTCTGCCAAGGTCAGTGCAGAAGAACTTGAGTGGCCTGCACAGAACCCTGACCTCAACCCCACTGAACACCTTTGGTGTTAACTGGAACAATGACTTCCCCAGGCCTCCTCGCCCAACATCAGTGCCTGACCTCACTAATGCTCTTGTGACTGAATGAGCAAATCCCCACAGCCATGCTCCGAAAGCTTGTGGAAAGCCTTCCCAGAAGAGTGGAGGTTATCATCACAGCAAAGAAGAGACTAAATCTGGAATGGGATGTTCAACAAGGACATATGAATGTGATGGTCAAGTGTCCACAAACTTTTGGCCATATTGTGTATGACCAAGGTTAGCTTTAGAGATACCAGCAGAGTATAGCTTACTTTACATCACTTCTGCTTTGAAAAATACTTATCTTTACTTAATACACAATAAAGGACAAGCATGAAGAACATTGTGGTACTCGCTGCTCTCCCCTTTTCTGATTTCTTATGTAGATATTTGAAGATGAAACTGATAATGCTAGGACATAAGTACGTCCTCCCACCTCAAGAAACTTCAGGCAAATCCAAAAAGACTCTCTTGTTCTGTTTTTTTCTTACCAGAAACATTATCAGGGCAGTCCTGTGATGGCTGCATTTGAGTAATCAATGGTTTGTACTAACCAAATTCAGCATGGGTACTTAGTCATGATATGGGTCACTTGGCAGAGGAAATAATATGCAAGATAATTGTTAATGTACTGAGCCAAGCCATACTACAGCGTCTGGTAGAAAAGCACTCCATGTGACCAACTCCCATGTTTTTTTTGTTTTTTTAACGAACACCCAACATATAGGAAGGCATCAAACCATCATGAAAGGGCGCAAAGATCTGAAAGTCTCATTCTTTCTGTGATTTGGAAAGACCAGCCTCAGACAAGTCCGCCTTATCTTCCTCTCTGTAATGACACATCCCTACAGCTCCCACGATGCAGTGTGAAGACTGAGATGAAAGAGAAACGTAAAAACGGGTATACAAATGCGAGATCAAGACCTTCTGCAGTCATCCCCCCCCTTCAGTCATCCAGCAGTTCTTAACCATGGCCTGACTGGGGGGCCAGTCTGATATTGCACTATAGCCAGGAATTTCTACTCGTATAACATCTTGGCACTCAGCAGGAGCAAAAAAGGGAACGAGTGCAAAAAAGGTAGGTGAAGCACATCAAAGCAGGACTGCCTCTGATCCCTGAGCTGTGATGGGAGACTTGTCCTTTAGGCAACGATTCCCGCGAAGAGCTTTCAACAAGCTCAGACATGTGACAGAGAGGTGTAGAACAAACAGATTTCTATTTAACAGCATGGTGACTGAATAGGGATGGATCAAAGTGGTGAAAATCGCTACACAACTGCTCCAAATGTCTGGACCGTGTAGCAGGAAATCAGCAAGATTTCCTCTCAAAGAGGAATGAAACAAATTCTTCAGACTATAAATGGGATTCAATGGGATTGAAATGGGACGTTGCCAGCCTCTAACAAGCTTCTTATATTGGGGACCAGTGCAAAAAAAAAGTGCCACAAAAATGCTGACTGTCCTCTATTTTACAGTAATCGTAGTGTTTGAAATGTGTGAAAAGGCAATAAATTTAACAAGCACTAGGGCACCTCTAAATACACACACTGATGATGCACTGACTGCTTGGAAACTTGGAATTTATGACATAACAAGCATTATTTGGTAGGTAACTTATCCCTGCCTCCATGCTGAAGTTGAACAATAAGCTTTCCGAGTGCATAGCAGGGCACAAGGTAAGCGGAGACGCAAAGCCCCTAAATGCTGGTTTACTTTCCGACAAACCTCTTGTTATTCTGGTCTCGTGCTGTCTGCCTGCAAGAGAGCCGTGTGTGCGACGGCCTCGTGCCTCTTGACTGCTGAGTGAGCACACAGATGCCTGTGTGACTCAGCATATCTGCTCTGGAGTAATTACCAGCCGAGCAAATACGCATCCGCATGTGTCAGTATGCGCCTGGTGTTTCGGTATGGCCTGAGGATGGGCACATGTGTGTTTAAAGAGCGGGTAAATGTGTGGAGGATTCTGAAGATGTGCTCGTTGCATTTATGTAAATTGAGAATGAACTTCCAGTCGGAGAAAATACAATAATTTTTAATGATTGTCTGGCTAGATCGTACACCTCTACACAATCTCTGTTTGGGTCCCATTTGCTCTCTCAGGGAGCACTCCCTCATATCAGAGTCATCCATCAAAGCCCTAGCACAGCTAACCACATGGCTGCCGTCCATAAGAGCGATCGACTGGCTGGCCGCTGCGAGCTGATCGGGCCTTTTAAGCGATGCACCTTGTGCCCTAAGCCCATCCATCTTCCGGTTAAGGGAGCTGGATAGTTCATAGGTCCTGCTCAAGGGTGGACATCCAGGCAGTCAGACATTCCTCAGCTGGAGAACGCTGCTATTGTGGCCGACATGCGCAGATTCAAATATACTCCCTCTGTTTATTGTTCCAAATATCTGTATCTGCATTCACATTTAAGCCATACATGTTCTTTCTTTCCTACTATATCCCTGGAAACAGTGTGGAGGAAAACACAAGCAGAAATGCCTCTGGCTCCAACAGTTCCTCAACCTCAGCTACATCACTCCAGTTCGTAATTGCTCTCAACTAGAGATGTTGCACGAGAATCCCTTTAGCGCAGTTATTATTTGTGTTTGCATTTGCGTTTGATATCATCTAAAGATTTCATTTAAACCACCACGACCCTGACCAGGCCGTTACTAAGGATGAATGAACACTGTAAATGCATATTTGCTTAAAATACATTATGTGGTCGTTCTGAATAATGTATTCATATTCGGTTACATCCCTAATATATACCGCCCCATATTTCCATCTGTGATTTCTTTTAATAAATATTTTGCAAATGAGACCGAATGCAGTATTAATATTCAGTCAACAACAGGCCACTGACACGGCAAACCGTGTCGAAGAAACTGAAGCTGAAATAAGAGAAGAAGGAGAACCACTACACTCCATGCCAAACTCTGTAAGTCACTACAACTGGACTCAAAAAACACTACAAACACTATGCCTTTGGATCAGACATTGCTCTTCTTAGCTACACCCCCGACCATATGGTTGATTCCAGATGTTCTTTGGGACTGGGCATAGCAACATGACTGACTACCCATATGAAAAAAAATGTTTGCCAGCTGTGCCAATGCCAAGATGAAAGTTCTATTACTGATAAAATCCTTACATAAATGTTGATTCCACCCAGGTCCAGGCCTCTGCTATTGTCTTGTGTGATTAGACAATCTCCCAGATCTCACCAAGCAATAACTTGCTGCTCCCAAAAACAGCTGCACACATCAACTATGGAGTGGGTCAAAGCCAGGCCAAGATAGAAACAACAAACCTTGTATGCTTCTGGAGCCTTCTGGATATAAGCCAGCTTAAAACAATTTTGCTTATTCAGGGTGTTAATTATAAGAAATTATGACATCGCTGTACACTTGGGTGCCTACCATCATCCTGCTCTGCTCAAAACTGCCATCTTTTTCAGTCTCACACCAGTGATGTGCTGCAAGTGTGACACGAAGCCTTGATGCAAAACAAATGTGGAACGGGATGCATTTTCAGGTTGAGGCACAAAAGGGCAGTTTTGCATGCAAGCTTTTCTTCATTAAGGGCCTTGAAAATGTCCAGCGTTCTGCTCCTCCCACTATCAGACACTGTCCTCCGATTTTGCGCTGAAGCGTGACCGAGTCTGGCAGCAACACAGGCTGAAGTGATTAGATACACATATGAGCGAAACAGGGCTCTTAAAAGAGATTGTGGATAGAGGAGTCAGAAAAAAAAATAGAAAAATGGCACTCGAGTATCACACGAACAGAACGGCAAGTTCAAAGTGACATCAAAAGACGAACGGTAGTCTAGCACTACAGGTGCATCTCAAAAAATACATTCATTACACAAAGTGAAACCTTTCAAGACTTTTTTTTTTGTTTGTTTGTCTTTAATCTCGATGATTACGGCTTACAGCTCATGGAAATCCAAAATATTAGAATAAAGAATTTATAATACAGAAATGTCGACCTGAGAAGACTCTAATTAGCTAATTAACTCAAAACACCTGCAAAGGTTTCCTGAGGCTTTAATTTCTCGGTCTGGTTCAGTGCACACAACCACAATCATGGGGAAGATGAAAGTAAATTTCGCATTTCATTCAGAAATCAAGGTCCCAGAGTCTGGAGGAAGAGTGGAGAGGAACAGAATCCAAGTTGCTTGAAGTCCAGTGTGAAGTT
>JANDJT010000050.1:3728845-3759579 GCA_024331685.1 Stegophilus panzeri
ACAACAACAACAACACAATACTTGGATTTCTTCTTGGAACACTTTGCAATGTCCTCTATCCATTAACACTGAGGAGAAAAAACATCAGTGAAGACGGTCCACACGAGTGGCATCTCTCTTCCATATATGGAAATGGAACATGTAAACTATCACGAACATTTCATTTTTACTAAACGGTGCAGATCATACTATTTTAAAAATATTTATGAAATAAGTCTCATCACCTAAAAGCAAACATCCAGTTTGATGTTGAATTCTGGATTCTGATTGGTCAGAAGGTGTTCTGCAGTTCTGGCTGCAAAGCAAATCACGGGTTTATTTTAAACCGCTTATTTATCATTTTTTCTAGTAACAATTTACACAGGGACGTGTGTACTTATGTATATTGTGGACGTTTCTCTGGAGGCGGCATTTATTTAGCACCTGTGTAAGGAGTCTCCGGTGTCAGCACTTTGTAACAGAGGTAAAGCTGTAGCAATAAAAGGTTTGCGACAAAGTTTTCGCGACGGAGGCGTTCGTACTGGTTTCTTGGTAAAAGGACAAGAGGCTGGCGAAGACACTGTTTGTGGCTTTATAACACAAGTCATAACAGGAATGAATCATAATTCATGGACGTTCTACGAACACTAAAGGTAACTACAAATGGATAAAGAGCATGGCATGTTGTTAAATAAATAAAAAAGTATGCTTAAGAAAGAATAAAATAAACAAGCCAAAGATCCGGACCTGAAGCAGATGTCCGCCTGTAGATTTGACAAACGAGTTCCCATCTTTTCCTGACCTGTTCTGGAGCGTAAAGCTGCCGGCGCTCTTGGATAAGCATCTCAATACCCTCTCCAGACTGTTTTCACTCGAAGACTTCAGGGCCATTCAGGGATCTGGCACAATATGATTGCATGCAAGATTGAGATGGTGGAGGGAAAAAAGGACCCAGAAGAGTGAAGAAAATCAACCTGAATGTATTTGTGCACGTGTTATTGTGTGAGGTCTTGCCAGTCTCTCGATGACTGGTTCCTCTATAAGCGGTAATTTAAACTAACCACCTTGAACGGCTCGACTTTGCGTCCATACACCGGCTTGTAGGTTTTTCCCTGTTCGGCTATACAGTACCTCGGCTTTTCTGCAGAGAACTTTTGAAAGCTCCGTTCCCATGAGTCTCGCGTCACGTTTTTTGCGAGCCTGTCGTGCATATTAAAGCACTAACTGCCATAATTACAGATACGTGCTGATTGGTTCCGCTCACTGGAGCGAGAACCTGATAACAAGAGAGGAATGTCAATGGCAGAGTGGGACACCAGAGTGTGCCGAGTGCCTGAGGGAGCAGCTTTGCTCCGGGCAGATGGAGGATTCATCCTCCACATGTCCTTCAGATCAGCAGGGAGCATGGAGAAGCAGGCCGATCAGAAGCTGGGCTCAACTTGCTCTGCTACGGACTGGGAGAGATGCCATGCTGTTTGCTTGCTTGCTCGGTGGTCTCAAGGGGGGGAAAATGGACCTATCAGGAAGCGTGCAGGGTGGTTTGACAGGGCTCCGCTACACCCTGGAGAGGCAGTTCGGCCAGCCGTGGAGAATAGAGCTCTGAAACCATGACAGGACTAGGGTGCCTCATCAAAAATATTTTCAAGATCAAGACCTCGGTCTATAGTCAAGTTTATACGGCGTTTAATGTGCTAGGTGCCTTTACATCTGTACAACCTCCTAATCATAATGTAGGGCTAATGTAGCAAACTGGTACCTTCTTCACACTCACTTGAGGACATATGAGCAAGCGACTGTTCCTGTTAAGGGAACTATGGACGCTTTCACATCCACAGTCTGGATCAGAGCGAATTTGATGCTTTTGGCTTGTTTGTTGTTTAGTTTGGTTTTATTTCACACTTCACAAAGATAAATCATTGGCTGAAGAGCGTGTACAGCTGGAAATACTCGTACTCTTTCACTCAATGGTCAGAAATACAGTGGCGTAAAAATGTGAAGAAACTTTTACAAAGTGTGCGTAAAAAAATAAATAAAATTTTTTTCAAAAATCACAAAAATCACCCAAGGATGGAGGTTGGTGCTAAATAAATGATTAGATAATTAAAATCAATAACGCATCTAAAACATTGTGTACATCACATTTTCTCTTTTTGTTTGCTGGTCCAAATATCCAGAGCATTGCAGTGCTACAGCTCTGTCCTTTGTGCCTCATGGCTCAGTTTCACAGCTCACGTCTTCAAAAAAAATTTAAATAAAAATGCTGCAAACCAAAATACATGGTACGTCTGATTCACTTCCTGTATTCCCAGTCGAATCAGTTTCTCCATCTAGCGGGGAGAACACTAGGGTCCAATTCCAACAAACTAAATGCTGCAAATGTGAAAACGTCCTAAAAGGCAATGCGCGCTAGTGGCATGCTAAAGCAATACTCGAATGTTTTTTTTTCCCCAAATCTAAATCTATCCAATTCCAAATCTGTCTAATCTGACCTTGCAGAGATCGTACTTCTCTGCAAGAATTTGCGAGTACATAGAACCACTGTATTCTAAAGTAAACACTTAACTGTCTGTATCCAACGGCTCATGGACGGCTTCCACAAGTCTGGACCTGCTTCTGAAAGATAAAACTGGAGAACAACAGTTTTAGTAAGACTGCTTAAGGGCTCTCTCAACTACATCTCTCTCTTTTTTTTTTTTTTTCTCCCAAGTAAGAATCAGCGTGAAACAGACACTTGTTTTCTTTTTTGTTGGGATTGATTCAGTTTCGCACTGCATAGGGCTGAACACGTACTCATCAATTCTCAGATAAATACGATGATATGGCGACACAAATGTAGAAATGACAAGACAACTGCACCGAGCATGGAGAATACAAATACCTCTGATGAATACGAGAAAAATAAATAGAAAACAGGCAGAAACAAACCACACCAAGGAGAAAATGCACCAGGGTTCATTTCAGATGGAATACATGTGCAAGTGCCCGAAGACCTTCGAGTACGAGAGTAACAGTTGTAAATGTTTATTGACAGAATTCATCAACTGACTTTCCATTATAAGTGTGATTCAACTAAACAGGTTTCCTTTTCTCAGCACAGGGAAACATGCTAAAAAAAAAAAAAAAAAAAAGTTTAAACCTTGAATGTTTTCACATTTCACATATACATTATATTTGGATTTCATTTTCTCTGGATTTTTATACTTTTTTATATAGCGCTTTTCTAGACACTCAAGGCACTTTACATGGTATGGGGGGGTGGGGAGGGGGTCTCCTCAACCACCACTAGTGTGTAGCATCCACCTGGATGATGCGACGGCAGCCATAGTGCGCCAGAATGCCCACCACACACCAGCTATTAGATGGAGGTTATTAGGGGGCCATGACAGAGAAAAGCCAAGGACACCGGGGTTATACCCCTAGTCTTTTATGAGAAGCGTCCTGGGATAGTTAACGGCCACAGAGAATCAGGACCTCGGTTTAATGTGTCATCCGACAGACGGTGCCGTTTTTCATTATAGTGTCTCCGTCACTATACTAGGGCATTAGGTCCCAGACAGACCACAGGGTGAGCGCCCCCTGCTGGCCTCACTAATACCACTTCCAGTAGCAACCTTAGTTTTCCCCAGGAGGTCTCCATCCAGGTACTGGCCAGGCTCAACCCTGCTTAGCGAAAAATGCAGGGAGATATGGCTCTGGCATTTAATATCTGCATCAAATATTTCAAACCCAAACTCAATCACTCAGATAAATTCATTTGGTTTGAATACATCCTTTCACACTCACTATTCTACAAATGTTCACTATAAGAGCTCTACCTGCGCTAAAAAAAATATTCTGAATATTCTACATGAAGGAAAAGAATGACTATGTAGTGGTCAAGAGAACATTATGTGAAAAGTGATGAGAGAAATCATGTCCTTGTGTCCTCCTCCTTTCTCAGAGCTCGTTCTGTGAAAAGATTTCATGTGCCATACGTGCATCAAAACAGCATTTCAAAGCACCGCCCACGAGAACTACTGCAGTGCTCACACTTCAACTATATAACTGATGCTGAATTTTTAATCTGCAGCAATTCACTGCAGACTGGAAATGCTCAGAGTGAATTACAGGACAGTAAGTAAGTACTGAAATTCTTAGCTTTATAAGTTTGTAAGTATATGTACCTACTTAATGTTCTTAAGAACATTGATTAAGCTTCATTAAGAATCAAGAACAAGATCTGCACACTAAAGTTTGTAACTACTTAAGTACATAACTTAAGAACGTATGTAAGTACCTAAAAGTAGGTCGATACCCAAGTACAGTATGTAAATGAGTATGTGACTAATTACACGACTACCCATTCAAGTACATTACAAATTTAGTATGTATGCAAGTACATAGGTTTTTAAATATGTAACTACTAAGTATGCAAGTATATAAGTAAGTGTGTACTTAGCTACTTAAGTAGTTACAGCACAGTATTTACTTAAGTGAACACACCAGTATGTACCTCGTCAACTAAGCAAAAAAGTATCTAACTTAAGTAAATACATATAGAAGTATGTAACTACTTACAGAATTACTTTAGTATACAAGCACACACGTGCATACGACTACAAGTGCATAGAACTACTTTAGTATGTACGCGAACAGCAAAGTTTGTATGTAAATATGTAACTACTAAGTAGTACTTCCATAAGTACATAACCACTTAAGTGTGTACAATAAGTATGTAGCTACTTAAGTACATATGCAAGTATGTAATGTCTTAAGTATGTAACTATTTAAGTACATAATGTAAATACATAACTGAAGCACAAAATGTATGTAAGTAACTACTTAAGTACATAAGCATGGAAGTAAGTACACATACAAATACGTAACTAAAGTACATAATGCAACTAAATAACCACTTAAGTATGCAAGTACATAAATATACAACTACTTTAGTAAGTACATAAGAACGTACTGTAATGTTCTTAAGGTCGGTAAGTAAGCAGGTAACGGCTTAAGTACAGAAGTATGCAAGTCCATAACTATTTTAGTAAGTACAAGTACGTAATTATTTAAGTACCCAAGTATAATTATGTCTATAATTATGTAGCCACTTAAGTAAATACTTAACAGGCATGCAAGTAAGTACGGATGGATTGATGCATTAATTGCTTGGGGGGTGTCTGTCAGAGTAAATTCCCCTTCAGCTGGTCTCTGAATGTTTTCTCCAGCTCAGCAGCATTCCTTCTGTTCGAAACAGGAGAAGAACTGTGGGAAGCTTACGTCTCCTCGAAGGAGAGCAACTGCCACTTTAAGAGCGATGTTTCGCGCTTCTCAGGCTTTATAAACTCTAGTTGCGTCTGATGGAGGGTACTGTGGTGTAGCAGTGGAGTTTTCCCCTCAATAAAGGCAATCCTTTAAAAAAGAGGAGGAGTGGGGGGGTGGGGGGGGGGGGGGAGTAGTAGTGGTTCGCTTTATATAGCATTCAGATTGACCTCTGGCTGTCTAGTTTACTTTCGTCATGATATACACCATAATAAGCAGTGGGGAAACTGTCATTCAATGATCTTTATTCAATATCTACAAAAAAATAATCAAGAAACAAAAGGGAAATCAAAGCATTGGTAATAATGTAATAAGGACTACTATTCGGTTACAGTGATACACTGCCAGCGGAATCACAACGGCACACTCTCACACATGTTTCTGCTGTTAAATATCATGTTTATGCAGCAGGCAGGCAAAAACGGAGGCGAAATCATTTTCAGCAGTTGCACGCAGTGTGAAAGCAGCTACTCGTGCTGTTGCTGGCGGTGTGAGTGCTAATTATTTGAAAGGAAGGGCAAAAGGACACAGGCGTTTGTTTCTGAACCAGGCCCTGCGGACAGTCGAGCTCATCGGAGAGAGACGGCGGCAAGCGGCACTAAAGTCAGATTTAACACAGGGTTTAAAACCAAGGCCAACGTGCTGTTTATAGCAAGGGCAAGAGGCACATCCACTAAGGTAGGATGTTCTGATCAAGGGCATTATACCACTACTGGACAGCATGTACGTTTCATGGTCCAGTTCTTGGTGGGTGGAAGTGGCCTTACTGCTGGATAGAACATCCATGGAGTCGTCCTCACGTCTAGTTACATTTATATGCAGCCGAATAATCTGCAAATATACTAAGCGTTCATGTATACACCTCCATCGGAACAGAGATTGAGGCCAATCCGAATGACTGATCGAGGTGGGTAAACCTTTTAAAGGGAAGGGAAAGGTGAGAGAACAGAATCTCTTGTGCAGTTATTCCCAGATAGTGGCTTTTAATGTTGTGAGTAACATTAGGTGATCAATAAAGGCATTATACAAATAGATGAAGCTGCTATATGTTTCCCCCCCCAACAACCAGAGACCTTGTTCATGAACATTGTGCAAATATGAAATACTGAGCAACTTTCCTTTTCCTCGCTGTCTGATCAATAATTACACTTGGATGACATTTTATTGTGACAAAAATAACTTAAAACTCAACCAGCAGGATTTAAAAGAAATAAATAAACGCTGAACACACTGACTGGCCTCGCATGCAGCCGCATCGCGGTTGTTACAGAAAGCACTATTAGCACTCGCTCCTCACAGACGTCCGAGTTTAGGATCATTAGTTCGTTTCGGATCTGCAATAGGAATACATTCATTCTGTTTAGTGCAAATGAGACGGTCTCTGGCCCCCTGGGATACCTTATATGTCTATGATGGGTTCGAATCTCAAACTGTCAGCCTATATGAAGGACGGGTCATCATCCGTTCCTGCCTCTGAGAGCGCAGAGAGCTTGCGAAGCTCTCTGCCTGCCATCATACATCACACGCACATGCACGCCCAGGTGGCCGTGCTGCACTAGCGGGCTAAAAACTAAACGAATCAGCAGGAAACAGATCCCAAGCAAGAGCGGAGATAAAATGAAAGGGAAAAGGAATGGAGCTGTGTTAACGAGACACCATGTGTTTGTGTGTGCCTTGCTCAATTTGATTTGCTCATCATGCGTGCAAAAGTGCAGTCTGTGTCCTGAGACATGCGGTAAATAGTGCTGACCCCACTGCTAATCTAATTCATACTCCTCCACAGAACAACATACGAGCCTTTCCCCCAAACTAATACTTTCTCCTCTCTGTTCTGTTTGCAGGAGGAACTCAATGACAGCTCTGACAGCTAGTATGTCCCTATGTGTTTGGGTCTTCATTCAGACAGTGTCTGTCCAACCGTTACCTGAGAGGCACGGTATCAGGGAGCTGTCTATGAGCTGACACCAAAATAAGCGAGTAATCAAACAGTCAGAGGGGAGAGAATACCTGATATCCCTTTCTCAGCATACATTTTCCAGACATTTTTGGACTAACAATGTAATATGTAATGTCGTTACACACAGAGTAACAGTACTAACCATGGAAGGTTTTACACAGGGGTGTCTCAGTCTAATAGAGAGTATCTGTATTAGGGTCAGTACTGGTTTGCTTGACTTGTTGCTGGACTTGGAGATATGGAGATATGGAGATACCCTCAGCCCCTGATGCTGAGACAAGTCTGGAATAGTGTAGAACAATTCCTGATTATGACGCTTATCCAAAGCGATTCGGAGTTGATTTGAAGGGTTAAGGGTTTAGGTTAAGAACTCAACGTTGGCAGCCGAGTGGTGCTGGGATTTGAACTCGCAACCTTCTGGTCAGTTGCACAAAACCCTAAGCTGTTCTGAGGAGGAGCACCGATGGAGAACGCTGATGGAGAGTGAAATGTACAGTGGACCGTGAACCACAGTGGAGCACAGAGGTCGCTTTCTGAATAGAAGTGTGTATGCACCAATAAGCATAGTCTGACATATTTCACTCCCTCTACCCATCAATGATTCAATAAGAGTTTTCATGCAGAGGAATAGTAAATAAATAAATAAATAAATAAATAAATAAATAAATAAATAAGAGAGAGCACTCCCATCTTCAGCAGTGCCCGGGCAATTGAACATGCCTCAGAAGTATCAGATGTAGGAGAGAGTTAACAGAGGTTGTTGTCATCTTCCTCCCAGCCAGCAGTCTGCTGGTTCTGCTCCAGAGTCTGGCTAAGAGGCCCATTTCACACCTCACAAAGCTGGGCCGTTATCAAGAACCCTCTCCCTAATCGCCTCTCCCATCAGCCAGTTCTGTATGCATGCCCAAAACCTTGCCAGGACTCAGCAACATCACCTCATTTAGCCTTCAAAGCAAATTACTTTCAGAGACATGCTAAGTGGTGTCATATGATAGAAGGTTTTTTTTTTTTGTTTTTTTTTGTTTTTTTTTTTAATTTACAGCGAGGTATTCACAAGCTATGTGCTTGCCTTGCCCATACTTCAGGGGATTACATCAGTGTCACAGCAGATGATTCGTCTCCTAAACTTTGAAATAGTGGAAATATACATGGCTCTACCTTGAACAGAGGCCTTCCAACATCATACAGCCACTTGCTTTCTACCAGCAGTCTACGTCATAATGTTTTTGCTTTATATGCCTTGGGAACAGGTTTAACACCAAAAATCTAAAGGGAAGAAAAATCAATAAGCTGAAGGGCCTAAAAAAATAAAATAAAATAAAAAAACCACAACAGTCTGGGCATTTAGCTGTTATCAGCAGTCGCAAAACAAACATTTTTGGAATATACAAAATCTGTTTTAAAATGCACTTCACATAGCAGACTCATCTCAATGCTGTAACTATGCTTATTCTGAATCTTTTTGGAAGGTCATGAGTTCAAATCCCAGTACTGCCAAGCTGCTGGGACCTTGAGCAAGGCTCTTAACCCTCAACTGCTCAGTTGTATAAATGAGATAAACGTAAGTCACTCTGGATAAGGGCGTCTGCCAAATGCCGTAAATGTAATGTAATATAAATGTACTAGTGTGCTTAATTTGTGTGCATGGATGCCACACACAAAATTTTCAGAATCAGGCTTTGTGGAAACACTGTGTGTCTCAACCAGCTCCCTAGTTCAGTAGCCAGGTCACTGATCGGGGAGTCGGCCATTTTAAGTGCAGTCTCAATCGCAAAATCGTCCAAGTGCGCTGGAACGTTTGCTCCCTAAAAAGTCCCACAATGCACAGCAAAAACCAGGGAGCATCGATGCTCTCTATGCTCCCTTAGTGAAAATGATGTCACGTTGTCTAAAGTTTCTCAGCTCAAAAAATAATTACAAATAAATGGGGGACGAACTCTCAACCAACTTGGGCTACAAATGTAAGTAGTTTGTTATTGTTGTGGCTTTCGAATGATTACTTACTTTGATAAAAAAAATTTTAAACTTTATTTCATGTTTTAAATACGGTTCGAGTCTAAGGACTTTTAAGTGTTTAATAATTTAAAGAAAAAAAAATTTAATCCACTAGCTAGCCTACGATCCTGCTTGAAGTGCCATGACAGAAATGCATGTGATTATGCTAACAAATTTATATGACAAATTAAACTGAAATAGTTTGAAGTTTTTGGTGATGTTTTACGACGCAGGTCATGTAGTCATGTAGCCGGAAATCGAGTCATCAGTGGCCCAATGTGTAGTGAGCCATGGTCCTTAGCAGTGCCCGAACTCGTGTACACCATATACTGATTCACAACCTAGGGAGCTAGGGAACTGATTGAGACAGACCAACTGACAAAACCATAGAAGTGCGCCATAAAGCGGTCATAATTCTGAAAGAAAAAACACCACATTTCAACAACAATCATGAAGTACTACCACAGACCTTCCCGGAAATGGATAACGAATGTAGCCGAGTCGAACTGATATACTTGTTTGTGTCTGTATGAATGCACAGGTGTCCAGTCATCCTCATTAAATCCTCTGAGTATGGTGTAATTAGTGAAAGTCCACATGACCAAGCACTCTAATCCTTTCCATGCAGTCAGCTTGCAAGTTTTTTTTTTAAGAAACTTCACTGCAAACTCAGGAATACTACACTGTCCACTAAATCTCAATCAGATTGATTCTGCTTGATCGCTAGTTTTTGCTTTCTTCACCGTAAGTACAGTAAGTACTTAAGGACTGAGCCTTTGAGAGCACAGTGACCCCGGCGATGAGAAAATGGCTTGTCTGACTGCCAGCCCAGCACCTCAATAACTCCGAAGGCTGAGAATCAGCACTTTAAAACAGAGGATAAACTTTTAACGTCCTCGGGACTTCGACCATGCTCGATGTAAAACAAGGCTATGGAGTTTCGAGACTACAGACGGAAATGGAGATTAGTGGTCGTTCCTGAGCCCGAGCAGTGCTGATTATTGCAAACATGAGCAGTGTTGAGGCTAACGTGGTATGAGGCCTCATTCCAAACGTTTGTTTCATCTGACCTGAGGCCAGGAGCAAGGCCTCTGAGGACGCCAAGATCACCCGACACCACTGTCAGAGCGTTACTCTTCCATAAATCTCTCTCTCTCTCTCTCTTTTTTTATTATTATTATTTTTTTTTTTAAAACAAGACACAGTTACTAGGTTTAGGAGTCTTTTTGTTTTTGTGTCTATAACTTGTAGCTCTATTTTGTTGAACTACTGCCAAAAGGACACAAGGGAGCATGACAAAATGCTTTGTTTTGCGCTTTTGGGTTTGTATATTTAATGCTGACTGTGCTTTGCAGTTCTGTTTAACAGTCCTATGATTGATGAAGACTGTTATGTGCATAACAATTGCCCCACTTGGTAGTGGACCAGGGAGACTCTTCTTTACTTACCTGAAAAGTACATCCTATAGCATCAAGAGTACAATGTTTGAAACACTGATTACATCCAGCCAAAAAAAGCTAATGGACCAGTTTCTTTGCCAGCATAACCCACATGTGTTGACATGCATCAGGTTTCTAAGAGATCAGAGGAACTGGAAAGTTCAACCAGCCTTAATACAATTGTGCAGGTTGGGGAGCTCTGGGGAATTGAAGGGTAAAGGAACAGCCTAAGAAATTCACCTCAGCCTCAAGTCTGGAGCTTAAAAAAAGAAAAGAAAAAAAAAAAAAAAAAAGTGGTTCTCTGTAGACCTCTGCTTGTCTAATTAATTGCTGGCAAGACGCCTTGGTGCCAGGATTCTGAAGGGCAAACTTTATGCTGACTTTACGCTGATAATGGATGGAATATTAATTAGCCCTGATGGATATTTGCATGTCTTCTGCCCAAATTCCAAGGCAGATATTGATTGTATGAGACAGTAAAAAAAAAAAAAAAAAAAACCCAGACTTTAGCTTCACAGAAGAGGCTAACAACAAGTAATGGCACAATATAGCAGAAAAATCAATACAACACAGACCCTCTTGAACATTTTATTGGTAAGGGCATGGGGCTTGTTGAGACTAGCCAAGGTCATCATCAGCTTGTTCAAGCAGGTCTTTGGGTGCTTGGCAGGCGCCAGTTACCCACTGCACCATAGGAACCCCAGTTATCCATTAATTCATCTAATCTAATTAGCTAACCAGCCATTCTTGGGGATTTGGGACACTGGCTGTATGAGCATCTAGAACTAATTAGTGTCAAGACGCTATTCAACTGAATTATCAGAATTATACACATCATTGCACTGTCTTTGCCTCGTCCCTGTTCGCAGTTTGGCAGGAGTGTGAATAATGATCAGCAGCATGTATCTATAGATAGGCTGGTGACAGGAAGTCAGGGTCCATTGGATTGAGAATATACACAGTATACTGCACGTTACCGTTTCAGTAAATGTACACTAAATGGCCAGAATTTTGTGGACACCTGACCATCATACTAAATGTGCGCTTGTTAAACATTCCATTCCAGATTTATTTATTTAGATTTTGGAACATGGCTGCGGGAATCTGTCCATCCAGCCACAAGAGCAGTATTTGGGCTAGAAGGCCTGGGGTGTAGACGGCATTCCAATTTATCCCAAAGGTGTTCAGTGGGATTGAGGACAGGGCTCTGCGCAGGCCATTCGAGTTCTTCCACACCAACTTTGGCAAACCATGCCCTCATTGCCCTCGCTTTGTGCACAGGGACATTGTCATGCTGGAACACGTTCGGGCCTCTAAATTCCAATGAAGGGAAACTATAATGCTTCAGCATACAAAGACAGTCTATACAATTGTGTGCTTTAACTTTGTGTCTGGGGAAGAACCACATATGGGTGTGATGGTCAGGTGTCCACAAACCTTTGGCAAATATAGAATCTACGTGCTCCTGGACAAAATAAGTATCATCAACCACCAACCAGTATCAATACATATCAGTGCACATTAGACTGTAATTTAGCATAAAACTGGGGCATTGTTTGTTAGCCTGACTCCAAGCAGACTGCAACACTGACGCATACAATCCAGGATGACAACCATACTTCCGCTTATACGTGACTTTTTTTTTTTTAAATAAGCATGACAGAACAACTAGGACATTTTGACTTGCCTCAAAATCAACAGCCTTTAATCCTAAAGATAGATTATACGATTATTTGGAAACAGCAGGTGAAACCAAATGAAGCCCTGAACTCTAGCTTAATTAAGCACCCAACAATAACAAGCGACTAATCTTGTTTTACCCGGGAGTACATCTTGCCTCTCCGATTGTGGAAATGTGTATAGAAAGACCTACTGCTAGGCCTAGAAAAATGTCTCATCTATATTCTCGCTACTCCATCGTCTTATACACCTTTCTTCTAGCCATGCTTGCTTCGCTAACAGGAAGAATCCTTGTCCTTTAGAAACAAAATTGAGTCTTATTTCCCCGAAGAATGCTCCCCTTATTTCCTGCTTTGGTTTTTCTCCAAATGATTATACAGCTTTTCAGACCACAGGCTGCTCAGAGCAGTGCTATTTTCGCTCTACGAGAAGCCGTCTTTGCACTGTGTTTTTCAGTGACGCACCTGATGCTTTTGCTCCACTCCAGATACAAAGTGAGTGACGAACCCGTTTGACCTCTGCCAATTACATTTCAAGATCTGAGGGAAAGGTAAATCAAAACAGCAGCACTGAACGATTATCAGTAAGACGATAACGTCTCCTGCTCTCCTTTTTCCACGACATTTAAATAGGTTGCTTTAAGACGGAAGGGGTTAAAAATTATCCTCACTACGAGGTAGCCTATTTAATTCAGGACGTCAGTTCTACCAAACAAAAGCACTTAGTTGGAATATTTCCCCCGAGTATGTTGATAACTAATCTGCTGACTGTTAAAACGGACGTTTTTACAAGCCATAACTGGTTGCGGTCGCACACTGGTATGCCGTATATGATTCTTAGGCTTCTCGTCCTGTGTTTGTGGCTCACTTGGCAGATCTTACTTCGCTCCCTCAAGAGTGGCTGCTAATAAAATACTGAGAAAGAGTAAACACTGATTTCGTACTCTGCTGACTGATCCTTTTACACTGCGAGGCAGCAGGCCAGGCAATTATAGCAGATTAAAATCAAACAGCTTGCAATATACTGTATACTTATCTGTTCTGGATGTGTTTTGTGGCCTTCTCTATACCACTATGGAGCACATCTGGAACTGCTGTACCGTGAAAGAGTGAACGTTATGTTCAACTTCTTTACTAGCATTCCAAGCTGCTCGATCCTGACGCATAGGAAAGCAGCAGCTGATGATGACTACGACAAGTGAAGTGGAAACACGTGGGAATTCAGGTCAAGTGGGAGATGAAGTGACCGCAGAGTGTAGGAAGTGAAGCGGCAGAGGTAGCGCATTTGCTGTTGTTCGTTGTTGAAAATCCTCAGATGTGTTTGCACTCGCACCTCCACTCGTCTTCGAATCTGGTGGACCCGTTAACCATCTCGCAGTCAACGCCAGGAAACTCACAGTCTATTTCACAGCGCTTAGTTGCTTCGTTTCTGCTAGCATTTCTATTAGTGATAGCAACCTGGTGCTCTCCTGCCTGGGGGTCTGAGCAGAACTCGCCGGTCTGCACCTGATGACCTTCTTTCCCATGAAAAGACTTGGAAAAAAGAAACTAAACGTGTCTCTCTCTTCCAATTACCCAATTTTTTTTTTTTTTTTTTGGAATGGTTTCTGATCTTTTTGTGCTGTTTTTGAGGTGTAAATTTTGCAGAGGCCTGGAAAACCTGCGCACCAGTCAACACTTGGCCAGGCAGATCATGTTTAATTAGGAATGTTTAACTCTGTTACACTGTAATGCACAGCTTTCGTTTCCGAAAATGCTGCTAAGAGAACGAATGGATTATGCAAACAAAAGTTGAACACTTCCATCAACGACGTCACATATTCAGGCAATGCTAATTTTTCACCGAATCCGAAAAAGTATCGTATCGAATCTGTATCGTATCTGTATCGAATACTGTATCGTATCTGATCTGAATTCCGTGTATTGTTACATCCACAGTAGTTCAAGATGGACAAATGTTTGGGACAGCTACGCACCCTGCGGCTGTGGCTCAGCTGGTAGAGCGGGTTGTCCACTAACCGTAGGGTTGGCGGTTCGATTCCTGGCCCACGTGACTCCACATGCCGAAGTGTCCTTGGGCAAGACACTGAACCCCAAGTTGCTCCCGATGGCAAGTTAGTGCCTTGCATGGTAGCTCTGCTACCACTGGTGTGTGAGTGTGTGAATGGGTGAAAGAGACAGTGTAAAGCTCTTTGGATAAAAGCGCTATATAAGTGCGCCATTTACCATTTACCCAGGGGAATTATAGTACACCACCCGTACAGCAGAGGACAGCAAATGACTAAGTTAGGCCCATGATTCGGATCAGGTTGGAATATCGTTTAAATCATTTGTGATGGGGGAGTTTGTGTTATGCTAGAAATAATACGCTAGGAAATCCAGCATCATAAATCAAGCCTCCTGAACACTTCCTTGATAGTTTTTATAACGGGGTCTTAATCTTTTACGGCATGTCCGAGCCCTCATATTTCGAGCTCTGCTGCCAAGTCATTCTTTTTACTCCTACCGCAATGTTTAATTATCCGGCAAATACTGTATTTTCAGGTGTGGCTCAAGAGACACAGAAGGTCGGAGCATCCGAATAAATAAATAAATAAATTAATTAATTAATTAATCTGAATTGAGCAAAAAGGCTTGCAATGCAAAATTATTCTCACCTCTCCTGCCAGCATGGCCACATCACAGAAGGAAATGAAGCTAATATACTGCTGTAAAACAATAAGCGGTCATGACCTCTTGTGCAGGAGGGTGATGTTTACAAGATCTTCTATGCCTTGGCCTTGTTCATGTTTCCCCAGTGGAGGAGACAACAGCCAGCAGGAAGGACCGGAGCGGCTTCTAATGAACCATCTGTATAAATTAGACCTGATAACTGTTAACGAAGTTGCACAGGCTTTGTTGTGTCTCCATCTAAAATGCCCATTTTTATAGCGCTTTGAACAACAGACCATAACGAAGCAGCTTTAATGAAATCCCGATGTAGATAAGAGTGCTGTGACAATGTTCGTCACGATATCAATATTAGATCATCGTATTGTTCAACATCTGAGCTCAGAAAGCAAGTGCTATGACCATAGTAAAGCTTCAAGAACACATTTTATACAAAACAGTGCACTGATGAGTGATGTATGGAAGAGAATCTGACTGGAAGAGACGCTCTTTTAGGGCAGTAGTGCTCCTCAACGTGCAGCTGGCGTCATCGGCTGCGCGCGCCAGCGGAGCTGTTCCGCAGTGTATGGGAAACAGATTGTCCTTGAGGCTCCGCATAAATCAAGACTCGGGAAAGACAGAGGAGCTTGTGAGCGTCGTGCCTGCCGGGGAAGTGATGCACTTAATTAAGTAGTGTTTGCTGAGGTGGGTGTGCTTTGAAAGGCCCTTAATGAAAGAGTAATGTCACTGAAAAACAACTTTGTAAAAGGGGGTGAGGGTGGGAGGGGGTTGGTACAGGGACCTGGTAAGCCAACCGAGATAATGAAGAGGTGTCTTCATAAAGAGAGCTCCCTGTAGAGGGGTTACATAACAGCGCTGCACAACACAAGTCAATACACTTCTGCCACGTGTCCTTTAACAGTGGCAGGTTTAGAGCGCTGTAGATGCAATAACAGGTTCTTCGCTTAAATGTTCCCTGTATACCGTGGCAGCCTCACACTCGTTTCCTGTGATGATGGGTTTGGGCGCCCTTTTTGGCGGCACTCCCAACCGGCATTCTGGGAAAGATTTCACAGTAATACTTTGCTCTGGATATTTTGCTGAGCTTTAAAAAGAGCAAGACGTTTGTTAATAGCGAGGAAGCGCTCGTATTAGTGCTGGTATAGGAAAATAAATAACGTTTCCGTTACCACCACAAAGCCAAAGATTTCCTATAACGCGTCCCAAAGTATTTGTCCTGTATTCCTCTTATAATACAGCAATTTGCCAAATGATTACATTCTTTAATTAATTAAAGAAAGACACGTCGTACTTTTTTTTTTTTTTTTTTTAAATCCATTTATGGGTACGTTCAATGTCCGCAAAACGAGTTCTCTCTTTCGTAATGGCTCCATCAGCAATGGTTTCCTCGCCCCCTTTTCTTTGTTCTCTAGGACAAACAAACAAACAAAAAACAAACAAACAAATAAATAAAGCAGCTTGTCATTTTAACAAAACTGAAAATGTCCTCTGTCCTGAAGACTTTCCTGTGGAGAAAAACTCGGTCACTTGAGACTCCTTCCATAAGTGTAATTTAAATGTCTCCTTACAGAAGGATTCAGCACCATCACCATCAATTATACATCTTTCTATGTTAAATAATGACACTTTTTATATTCAGTTTATTAGCAGCTTTAGATTATGTGGCGTCTCCGCCATACAAGTACCAATATTTTGAACGAGTGTATTAATATAACCCTCTGATCCCGGAGCTGCTTTTACGGAAATTTAAAATCAACCATGCTCTTGTACAATGCAAAAGTAATGAAATCATTTCCCTCTTAACTTGGAGGCGTCTCGCAACACTGCCATTGCTTGTGGTGAGTCACGTCAAGGCTAGTGTTTATATGCAGAAATCACATACTCGTTCCTCCACTTTTCACACAAATGATGGTGCGGTTTCTCGTTCCTTGCTTCGTTTTAGATGATATACACAAACAGACCTCAACTGTGGCTTGTGCACTATATTCAATAGTAGTTAATAAAAAAAAAAAAGAAAGAAAAAAAAAAAAAAAAATGCAACGCTCTGCGAGTACACACATCAGCTGCTCTTAATACAACTGGTTTTCCCTTTACAAGCACTTTTTATTATTTGAATTACCTACAAGAGCTGTTAAAGCAGAGAAATTATACAGCAGTTGAATGCAGAGAACCCCGGGGATAGGAGCAGACGAACAACGCTCTAAAGTACACAAGAAAAAAAAAAGGTATCTAAACAGAAAAGTGTATAGACACGAACATAAAAACATCTCCTGCATTATTTATGCATGCTGCTAATGCACATCTATGCTGCCCAGATGAGCACTTCAGTAGCTCCGTATAGATTGTGTACATTACCTCAGGTGACTGCCATGGTCATTCAATCATATCATCAGACGAAAAAAAGCAATATGTACGTTCTACTCCATGTTGCCAGATATTTCAGTTAAAATACGTAACCTCTTCCCACTGGCATTTTTTTTCCCTCTTCCCACTAGCATGCACCAGTCTCGTGCCACACGGGCTGCATGTTTAGCACAACGTTGCATTAGCTTCCAGACATTATCGTTTCTATAGTAACGTCTAATTCACGGGGACATGTACGGACGACACTAAGTAAACAAAACGGATTAAAAACCACTTTCAACCGTTGTTATGGTGAATCTTTTTTTGTATGGAGATGTTTATTTTTCATTTCAAGGAGACTCAATACCAGCGCTTTGTTACAGTATGGTCAGAAGTAACGCTGTAAAACTTTAAACTTTCTGGATGACTTCAACTTTGGGGAGGTAAACGTAACTTCGTTTCGTTTCAGACTGCCTCATGTGACTCCGGCGTTGATTATGTTTCTATAGTAGCATCCCCCCCAATGTTTTATCCCTTACATATCCATGTATCTCTCAAAAAGGCTAAATATATTGAGCATTACTCACTGATTCATCTTCAGTAGACACTATCCTGGAGAAGCTCAGGAAGGATCCAGCGCCACATTAATTACAATAATTAGGGGACAAGCCCAGAATGGGTGATGGCCCCTATTGTTTTGTTAGTGTTCCTATTATTATTATTATTATTATTATTATTATTACTCCGCCATGGAAGTCTATGGAAGCCCATCGAATTGTATGGTAAAAAGTTGTGAAATTTTGCACACAAAGAGAGGACACTCTGAAATGTTACCATAGCCAATTTGAAGTCTCGATCTCAAAAGCTCTAGCGCCACCAACAGATCAAATTTTCACTCACGTTTACGCTAATAACTGGCTGATTTCTTGGCTCGTGCGGAATCGATTCAATTTCCGCCTGACTAGATTTTCTGCCATTTTGAATTTTCTGAAAAACCTACTTTTTCTAACTCCTCCTAGCCCGTTCGTCTGATTTTCACCAAAACGATGGAATTCAAGTTGAATAGTCCAACCGTTTTTGAATAACGCACGAACAAATTAGACAGTGAGCATGCCGAAATGGACGCGAGGGTATATCTCCGTAACGCTTTAGCCTACTCACACCAAACTTATTATGCGTCAAAGGCGTCATGACTAGAGGGTGCCTGCTCAGTTTCCGGAACAGTGCCACCTAGTGGTCGCGAGATATGAAAAAGGAGATTTTTGCTTATAACTTCTGAACACACTGTCATAAAATCATGACCGTTCTAAAACAATACTTGCTTATGTCCTCACTTTGCCTCGGTCAGGCTTGGCCTCGGAATTGCTGCTTGCAGCTATATTTGTATCTCGTTATTATTTCTTTTTAAATGGCTCAGGTAGTGGTATAACGACCAGGATAAATGCTACGGTGGTGTTTAGTGCTTGTAGTGTTTTAGTTTAGTGCTAGCAGTCCATTTACTTGATTTGGACTTTCAAGAAGCCATTTACATCACCAAAGCAACCATAGAAACATGAAAACACTCAAACAGGAGAAGAATAGTGTTATTTTTGGTTATACCCAAATGTTTTTCCCCCCATTTTTGCTAGATGGCAGCCAGAAAATCAGCTTCACTATGTTGTTGCATTCCGTCTTATGTCCTGCCGTGTGAGGACGTGCTGCAACGGTATGAAAAACAGTATGGCTTTTTATCATTCAGTTCATCGTTTCAGTAAAGCACTATCCAGATGGAAGGCGATGTTTGAGCTGTGTGCAGTGTACACATACAGGTTTGTTTAGTTAATTTGCATTCATGCTACACTTGACACATGCTACGGCAAGGAGCTCTGAAACACTTTGCCAAGTCAAAATAGTGACTTGCTTAACAGAAAGCATTTCATTTATCAAATCAAAAAGTGCGATATTATATCGCTGTAATAATTTTTCCATCCTACTCCTACGGCACACCATTCAACATATGAGGCAGGACGTAGTGGATTGAAAAGATGAGAAGTGAAGAATAAATCAAGGTCACACATAACAAAGGCTATAAAAATCCCTTCGGCTCACCATGAGGCATACTGAATTCAGAAAAAGGGAATGGCATTGTGTGCACAAATAATTACTCTTCCTTGAGTACACTTATTGATAAAACTCTAATGCTTTATATACAGTGGTGGGCCACTTCCTCAACGTCCTCCGCCACAGGCCCTAATCGAACATTCCTGAACATTTACAAAAGTGCACAGCAAACAGAGTGAAGCCTTGGAGGCCAGGAACAAAGCTTTCATTGTTTTGCCTCAGCTTGAGAGAGACACATATTTGAGTCACACACACACACACACACACAAATACAAACTAAATACATAAACACAGGGAAACCAGACGCTCTATTCATGATCTTCAAAGACCTCAGACAAAACATCTATGACTAATATCAAACAAGACTAAACGACAATATTTATTGATATAACTGAACATAACTTGCAGGTTTAGAAAAAAAGAAAAAAAAAGAAAGAATAGACCAAGCTTAACTAAATCAAATTCATTTGACTGAAGTCCAACAAGTATCCAGCTGCCCAGATGCAACAGGTTTTTTTTTTGGTTTTTTTTTAAAAAAGGTGCACAATGTGATTCATAAAACATTTGTAGTCCCTTAATTATTTAAGTTTTATATACAGTGCTGTGAAAAAGTATTTGCCAGCATCCCGATTTCCCGATTGTTTTTGTGTACATCTCATACTAAATTTCAGAATTTAAAACAAAATCTAAGACAAAATAAAGGCAACCTAAGTAAACAAGAAATACAATTTTAAAATGAAAAATGTTATTTACTGAAGCAAAAAAAAAAAAAAAAAAAAAAAAAAAAAAAAAGATACCCAATACCAAAAGGGCCCGTGTGAAAATTTATTTGACCCCGTAGTTGCTAATACCTCAAATCTATGAAACTTAATGGAGTTCAGCTGGACTAGACGCAAACAGACCGGAGTAATGCAAACCCTGTTCAATCAAAATCAACACTTAAATAGAACTTTTTCAACAGCATGACATTGGTTAAAAAGGTCTTATCCTGTAACACACTGTCAAAATTGAAAGAAATTCCAGAAATGATGAAGAAGGTGATTGAAATACATCAGGCTGGGAAGGGTTACAAAGCTATTTCAAAGGCTCTGGGGCTCCAAAGGACCACAGTGAGAGCCATTATCTCCAAATGGAAGAACTCGGTCTAAAACTGATCCTCAAACCTTTCAGGAGAATGTCCTGTGGACTGATGAGTAGAAAGAACTGTTTGGAAGACAGGGGTCCGGTTACATCTGGTGTAAACCAAACACAGAATTCCACAAAAAGAACAGCATACCTTCGGTCAAGCATGGTGGAGGGAGTGTGATGGTGTGGGGATGCATTGCTGATTCAGGGCCTGGGCAACTGGCAGTAATTGAGGGAAACATGAATTCTGCTCTCTACCCGAAGATACTAAAGGAGAATGTCCGGTCTTCAGTTTATAAATTGAAACTCAAGCAAAATTGGATTATGCAGCAAGACAATGATCCAAAGCATAGGAGTAAGTAAATCTCTGAATGGCTCAAAAAAAAGTTCCGTAGTGGCCTAGTCAAATTCCTGACTTGAACCATATGAGATGTTGTGGCAGGACCTTACATGGGCAGTTCATACTCTAAAACCCTCCAGTGTTGCTGAACTAAAGCAGTTCTGCAAAGAAGAGTGGGCCAAAATTCCACCACAGTGCTGTGAAAGACTGATCTCCAGTTATCAGAGGTGTTTGTTTGCAGTTATTGCTGCTAAAGCTGACACAGCCAGATTTTAAGTTTATGGGGGCAATTAGTTTTTCACATGGGTGATAGGTGTTTGATAATCTTTTTTTTTTTTTTTTGCTTCAATAAAAATAAATAAATAAATAAATAAATAAACTATACTGCGTGTTTACTCAGGTTGCCTTTTTTATGTTGTATTTCATGTGATCATCTAAAACGATTTAGTATGAGATGTACACATGAAAACAGAAGAAATCGGGAATACTTTTTCACAGCACTGTACATTTAGCGAATGAATGCTTAAATACAAGTTGATGTTTCAGTTAATGCTAGCTAATGACAACTAAGATAATTAGAGCTTAAATGTTAGCTAGGTAAATTACAAGAGATACATTAGGTAGCAAGTAATGCTAGTTACACAGCTAGCATAGCTTAAGTCAGCTTAGCCACTAATATTAGCCACTAAATTAACTGATAACTCTTATTAGCTAGCTAGCAAATAAGTAGAACTGGAGAAGAAACATTATTATCTAGCTAGCTAACAACCATTAATCAAAACATCAGCTTGTAGTTACCCAATAGGATCTTCATTTTCAATTGATGTTTCATAAAAATTAAGCAATCATTTCATAGTTGTTATTTTATTTTATTTTAAATAAAAGTTGTTTAAAATCAGTATTTTGGTGTGAGCTAGCCAGCTTCTGTTAAATTTGCTTGGGGCATCACAATGATGCAACTGGATACTACTTTTTTTTTTTTTTTTTTTAATTTTAGTACTGCTTTTAACCTTGCTATGACGTTAACAATGCAGCAACAGTGTATTTTGTGTTCATTTGTACTAGAGTCTTAAATATCCTGTAAAATGTGTCTCCAGGACTCTTTTTTAAGCCCCATCAGTGCCTGGCTTGGTAAAAATGGCCACATAAACAGACGGGAGAGGAATAATACATTTTTCAGTAGGGTCATTTGTCCAGCGCTCCCATATGTAATCAGTGGGAAATGGCATCAGGCTTGTCCATGCGAGTTAAACGCTTGTGTGTAAAATGCTTCTGCCCTGCTGTGAGCATTGCATCAATGAGACTGATTTAACCAGTCTTCCAGCAGCCCCATGAAATCATCTTATCTCCGCACAGCTGGCCTTTTTAACAAAGTGACCGATCGAGGGTCCTATGTCACAGATACTGACCCTAAAGCCAGGACAGCATGGAATCGCTGAAAGCTGAGGTCACACTATTTCAGAGCTTAGTTAGGCTATTTCACAGGGACACTTCCTCATCTTGCACTTGCTGTCAGGACCAGATCATGATGTTTTACGCTCACGGTCTCTGCAATTCTTTCCCCATAACTAGCCCCAGAGCCTCAGCCCATCTGCACAAATCCATTTTTCTCTACATACTCGGACACAAAGGAGTGACAAAAGTAAAGAATCTGCCATCAAACAATGCATAAACATAAAATGTTATGCGGGACAGTCAATTGTATATGCCTGTGGGAGAGCCATTTTATCTCTTTGGTGCTTTTAACAATACATATTGTCATAAAGCAGCTTTACAGAAAGCTAGATGTATATTTAGATCTCCAAGATAAGGAAGAATCCTTGAACAGGAAGCAGACTCAAAAGGGAACCGATCATCTTCTGGGTGACACCAGATAGTGGGATTATAGACAATTTTTCTTTACAATTGTATACTATAAATTCAAACAGTACTAAACGCAGTATGAGGATATTGTGAATAACAGTCCTGGGACAAGAACAGTAAACCCTATGATTACAGCAGCACTTCTTAGATACCATTCTAAAGTATGCAGGTGAGATTATCCACCGAAGCAGGAGTAAGACTGTTTTTAGGAAGTGCAGATCTATAGTGTGTCGTATTGTAATACTCATACTCTCATACTGTTATTGCACAGTCACTTATATTATGTACCATATGTCATGGAAATAGTGCTTGGCCAAGCATTACTTTGACGCAAACTTGCATTCATAATCAGGAAAAAAAGGGAGATTTGACATTTCAAATCAGCTGTTATGTCTACAGTGCCGATAATATGCATAAACCTAAAGTGTGCTGTTAGTTACACAATGCCACTGCCTGTCTATACAACAGAAGTTTGACCCACCCAAACAGAAATGGCTATGCGTTTAATAGACCAAATTTGAGGCAAAGTTGGGTGGAAACCGCCCAAGTATGTGAGGTGATAGATTGGCTCAGAGGTCTTCAATCATATCCAGAAAGGGCTGGTGTGGCTGCAGGCTTTCATTCCCACCAAGCAGGAGCCTGATTTCACTTGTTTAATCAGTTCATCTTAGTCTCCAGTGAACTATCAAGTGTGCCTTCAATCTGGCTGTAATGAAAGCCTAAAGCCACACCGGCCCATTGCAGATAAGGGTGAAGACTCCTGGATTAGGAACCGAGTAGTAAATCCTGAGCCCCTGGACATAAACCTACGCAGGGACCCCCTCCCCAGGAACCGCCATGCTCCACACATATGGTCACTACTGCACGAGTTTTTGAGTACCACCAAATCGTCCAAATTCTTTCACAAAGTCAGACTCGATGACCGGTCGTGACGCCATGTTGAGTCTTCTTTGGCCCATTTTACGTTGGAGACTTTAATCCAACCCATTAAGGAAAATGATGTAATGTAGGTTTATAGTTATCCATGTTTCCACTTATCCAGCTCCAGTTACAAACAACCAGCACCTAACTGACCACTCATTGGCTACAAATTCAGACCTACACACCAAAAACATTTCCAAATTTATTACAGATTCTGTGACTTTACATGTATTGGCTTGTATGTGGGACACAATAACGGCCTAATCATTCCCTTGAAATCCATGTTCATCAAAGGCTCTCTAACAGACTCTGTCTGTAATCCGTCCCTTATTGGCTTGGGAACAGGGTTAAGAAGACAAAAGTGATAAAAACTCGCTTTGCAGTCAGCAGGGATCTGTGACCACTGCATGATTTCTGTATCGAGTACATGAAGATCTTGTTTTATTCATTCTAGCTCATGATGTCCCAGTTGCAACTGTCTTGACAGGGTGGAGCTGTTTGCCTCAGAGCTTTCTCTAAATCCACCGGACTTTTTCCAGGAATACATCGAGTGTAATGATGGTCCCCACAGGGCCTGAGCTGCTCAGCAGTGCCTGGTGCTGCTGAGAGATAAGTGACAACAAAAGCGCTTGTATGGCCATTAATTAAGGAGTTGGGGGAAAAGGAAGTGGCATCCCAGGGATCTACACTGGACAGACTGCCCTCATTCAGCCTTAATATAATGACAGTTTATGTCCCAAACCAACAGGGAGCTCATTTTGAAGTTACCGTTTGAGGAATAGTGGCATATTATGGGCCTGAAGATAAGATTGTAACCCATTAATGCCACTGACAGAGGCTTTGATGCTTATCGTAACAGCCTAAACAAGGAAATTAGGTGTGAATAATACATGACTTTTGTGATTACAATAATCGTACCACTTCTTCCCTAGTCCCAAGAGTGTTCTGGTTTCAGAAAGCACATTTGGAAGCATACAAGGTCTGAAATCATGTCTAAACATGACAGCAAAATTTATCTTAAAGAAAAAAAAAAAAAAAAATTCTATTAAAATAAAAACCCCACCTTGAAACACATTAAATATCAAGAGCATTTTGCAGCAACGTTAAAGGTCTTATTAAAGAGAAATCCAATGGTAGTTTGTTGGAGACAAGTTCCAGAAGGCAATGCAGCCATACGGTTAACCAAAGTCAAAATAGACCAACACATTGATGAAAGAAGTTTAAACTAAAAAAAAGTCAACTCAATTTAAATCATAAAAAAATTTGCACCATTAAATTAATAGTAAATATTGATAGGCAAGTTGCTCAGGGTGGATCTTTCCTTTAGCTACGTTTTTAAAAGTAAAGGAAAATTGATTTAGCCATCTTTAAGGTTCATCTGTGAGGTTTCCTACAAAGTCGCACTCACTTCTCATTCAAAATTGCTTCTGAAACATGATTCGAGGATGTGGAACTTCAATTCTAGATTGTAGATGACAGATACTTGGCTCCGAGTTTCTAGCAGGTCTAAAAGCACTGCTGAGAATGTGGTGCTGTAGACAGCTTGGGAGGCTTGGCATGCCAACAGATCTCTTGGATCGCTTCTCTTCTCAAAGCGTGTGCTGAAAACATTCAGCACACGCTTTGTAGCTGATAATAAACTTGGACTTCAAAAGAGACCACTCATCAACATTTCATCGAAAAAGATGACAGTTGGAGCAAGTGGGCCAACTGAATTGCATTCCTCTCTCACAAAAAAAAAACATATCAAAGAAGAAAAAGAACGTGGATACTGTTTCACAAATAGTGAATGAGTCCAGATCTGTGAGAAGGCGCTATTCTTCTGCAAGACAATCTGCACGACAATCTGCACGGAGTCGGCTGACGAAACCAGGAAGGAAAAGGTCCTAGAACAATCGCAATCACCCCTGCTTACACGCCTGAGGCAAGACAATAGCAATATAGCATTTTAACTCCGGGACAATGATGCTAATCTCATTAAATAACCGTTAAAACACTGGATATGATTGCCTTAGAGACATGCTGAAAGTGGCAGTTACAATCAAGCAGACAAATACAAGTTCGCTACTCTTGACCCACATCATTCAACTCAAGAGCTTGATGGCTGGCTGATCCACTGGATCATGTAGAAATTCACACTCTGCAAGATGGTAGGGTCCCCAGAACCATTTTGAGAAGCACAGCATTTCTATTTAAACACAGATGCAGTCCATGAAAGTACCCTTAAAGTATGACAACTCTATTATTTTCACTACACTCAGGAATTTCAGCGTTTCTTGGTAATTGTACTGTTGAGTACTGTCAAATCCTCGAACGTTGCTTCATTAGTATGTCACTGGGTGAGAAAACCTTTTAGATGCTGCTATGGCTGAATTCTGCAAATAGTCAAAACAAAAAAAAAAAGAAAAAGAAAAAAGAAAAATTGGGATTTAGACAAAATTTGGCTACACATTTCAACACTAAGAAATATACAGTATTTCACCAAAACAAGATGCAAGTATCTTTATTTCCTTGCTTTGGCCATAACCTTGCTTAGGCCATCTCCCTGGAAAGATCATGTTGGTAAGGAGCCAGTTTAACAAAACTGGTGGTCTCAAACCTTGCTTGCTTGCTAAGCGTGATTTCCTCACACAGAGAATATCACAGTTAGGTCAAGTTGTTGGATAGCTACATGCTGTAGCTGAACGGACATAAGCCCAATAAATTCAGTGCAATTCAGTACTAATAAACATACTTCAGTTCAGGAATGTCTGCAGGAGCAATCTGTGCATAGTAGGAAATGTCAAAAATTTCACCATGTAAAAGGTTTTCCCAGGCAGACATATCTATACAAGTATACAACTTTAACGAGCCTATTAATAGTAAATATTTAGCCTATAATAAAACCTCACAAATCAGCTAGGGTACTGAGGGTCAAAACAAAACCAACGTGCTTTGTAGTAAATCACATCAGATGTGAGTTTGGCGAGCTTTAAAATGAAATGTATAAAAAGAAAAGAAAAAAAAAGTCATTGTTCATCAGTCGTCTTTCATACAGGGAGAGTAGTGGACGTGTGAGGCCTGAGCAATTGACTTGACCCTAATAAAGAAAGACCAAAAAGGTAAACCTCAGAGTTTCAGAAGCAGGTGGTGTTGGACAGAGTGTGGACAGAAGGCCCGAGAAGACTGGAAGAAACAGCAAATCCGAAGAAAACAAGTACAAGGGCAGCACCGAGGCACAATTATAGATGCCATGCTTCATTAGGCCTAACACAGATGCATATGTCCATGCTGGTCCTGACTCCAAATGATCTCAATCACGGTTGCACAAGAGACAGAGAACACGCAGTGCCCACATGATAACACTTCAGCCTGTATAATACTGTCATCACATTCAAAATGATACAGTCATAATAGAAATCAGACTCATTATTATTAGTAATACTACTATAATATTGCTATGACTAATTAGTAAAATCATTCATACACCCTTAATGAATATTCAAAAGGGACTGATTGCAGTGGGTTTGAAATTTTTCATAAAGGCATAATTTAATCAGCTAAGAAAAAAAAAAAAAATACTTGTTAGCTTGTTGAATTCACTAACAAGGTTCTACAATTTTTCCATAACTGAAGTAAAATAAAGCTTATGGAAAGATCTGGCATATCATTTGCACATAATTAACTGTGTGTGGAGTGTATACATAATTTTTTTTTTTTTTTTTTTTTAAAAAGCTTAAACAAAATGCAATGCAATCAGTCGATTCGATGTACTTAACTTTCTCAAATAGCTAATCAATTCAGTTGCCTCCGTTTTTAATGACACATTCTGGAATAATGAGCACCATGGTACATAAATATGTAGTGGATCCTGTTGTACATACAGATTGTTGTGCAGCATTTTGTCCTCGGAGAGAGACACGGTGAAACCCTCGATTGGAAAGGATTTAAAAGAAAGCTTTTCATAGGCAGCAAACATATCCGTATTCCTTGCTTTTAAATTCACTGTGAAAATATTCCAGTTCTTCTACTTACAGACTCCTGCTCCTTGGAACTGAATTTAAGGAGAAATGACATTTCATTTAAAGAGGTAATTACTCTTATGCTCATAAAACGTCAGGTTAGCTTGCTCTGTTGTTAAGCAACGTCACTAGCATTGTCGGTTTAACAGAGTGGATGTTTTTCAGGTCTCACGTTTTCTTTTCTTTTTAAACCTGCAATTATTTCTTTGTTGTTGTTTTCTTAATTGTCAATCAGTGCAATATGGCTTATATGCAATAAACAGCTGGAGACATTGTGTGTGAAATAATAATACATAGAATGGAAATTAGTGGTGTTTAAGATGTATAAGGACCTCCTTAATGTGTGTGTGTGTGTGTGTGTGTGTGTGTGTGTGTGTGTGTGAGCAAGTGATCCGTGATGTGTAAATTGTACTTTTGCCTATCATTCTGTCCATCAGTTTGTGTTTAAACTACAGATGGGTGAGGAACTTAAGGAAAAACCAACATAAAGTGGCTTAAAGTGTTGGACCACCATGAACTGCCAGAACATCTACAAGTCTGCAGGAATGAAGATCAAGTTCTTCCAAATTTTGCCAAATTCTTCCTGATTTGACTGGGTGTTTTGATTGTTCTGGTGAAGCGCGCTGTCTAACAAGTTGTGCAAAATAAGTGTTCATAAGTGTTCAATTGGGTTGAGATCTGGTGACTGAAGACCATAGTATATGATTTACATCACTTTCATCCTCATCAAAGCATTTACTATGACCTCATGCGCTGTGAATGAGGGTGGAGCCATCCTGGAAGAAACCACTCCCATCACGATAGAAAGGTTTCCTTGTAGGATGAAGGTGATCAGGTGGAATAACTTTGTATTGATTTGCAATGACACTTTAAGAGAACAGGAGATGCTTATACTTGATCCTTGTACATTATTGGACCTTTTTTTTTTTTTTTTTTTTTAAGGTTTCAAGGCACATATTAGAAGCAATCACTTTTTAAAAAAAAAAAAAAAAAAAAAAAAAAAAGTATTAGTGAATAAAATACTCTTGACAATTATATGAACGATATCTAATCGTGTTTTCTTCTGTGTAACATTGTTCAGCTCATGTATTAGTTGTGGAACAGGAGATAAAAATCAATGACTGGGTCTAAGGTCCGATGTGATTAGGTTTATATTAGAGCGTATAAGGGGCAGGACGAATGAGATGAGACTAAAGATCTCGTAACGGACAGACAAGGAACGGAGGGAGCAGGGGAACGGGTGAGTGAATGGGCAAGCAAAAATGGTGATTAGAGAGTATCGATCAGTTGGGCAGGCGGTGGAGATTAGTATGGTGACTCATTCAGGGTCATTTCCCCCCCCCCGAGGCTGAAGATGATTAGTCTGTCTGCAATTTAGAGGACACAATGATCAAATGAGATGTCCAATACAAACTCTCTGAATAAAGGCTACTAGTCTGAAGCTTCCACCATCAATAAGCCGCTTGAGGAGTACCACAATGCAGAAATGAAGAAATCACAATCAACTACACAACACTAACAATACTAATATGTAATAATAATTTTGTTTGAAACTAAATCATGGAGACCCCAGAATGAGGCTGTGTTTATCCTCTTACCATGAGCTCTTGGTGTGATAATGGGCCAAAAACTAAGATTAGCTTCAACAGATGGCATGAGGAATGATTACACAACTGAAAAACAGACTGGAGTGTGTTATCAACAAGTGAGGGATTTTATTATGTCGGTCTTTGTAAAGATACAACCATAAAGTTTTGCCAGACATCTGGGATTTTGTTTGTCCATAAAGGCATACTGTTAAATAATCAAACCAATCCTCTGGGGTATTTTGTGGCACTCTTGAACCTAGTCTTCACCAACAAACTTGCCAACAACGTTGTGTTCATATATACTCCAAAGTGCAAATAAGGAGCTCCAGGTCTGCTGAGCACCTAATTGTCACCTAATGAGTTGCATTTACATGCCTCAGTTCTCTGACCTCACAATCCCCCTGCAAAATGGCCAAACTCTTAATCCCCCTAACAGATGCTTAGCCAGTTTACCACCCAGCATCCCTGCTTCCCCATTCCCACATCAACCCAAACGTCCCCAATAAAAGATGTTTTTGCTGAATTCTAATCATCCCTACTCTCCAAACCTCCTTCCATCACCAGATTGGAATATCAGGACACGTGTCCTGGGTCTTCTCGTTTTCTGAGGCCAGAGAAAGAGAAGAGAAAAAAAAAATTGGCCTGGTGTATAATATTACGACATAGCAGTTAACATGATAAATGAGGGTTTAGGGATTAAGGATATGTAAATAAAGGAGATGAAAAGAACAGAAAGGGGAATTTCTCAGTGCCTCTTTTTCATTATTTGACTTGGCTGACAAATTATAAGAGTGCTCCGTTTTGACGAGCACGCATTTTCACCTAGATTTATTCTGCATTCTTCTGCCATATCCATTATTGTTACAGGCATTTTGTATTTCTTCATAATAACCTTCGACACCCAGAATACAATTAAAAGATAACCCAGAAAAGTGCTTAGTTTTAGTAGAAAGGTAAAAGATATGAAGACGTCTTGCTCAATGCCTTTTCCCAATTACATCTTAGAGCCTCAGCTAAATAACATTACTTCAAACCAGCAAGAGCTACAATGTCGATCTGCACTCCATGTTTGGGTTGTGGCTCTTGCCCAGGATCAATAGACAAAATGATGCAAGCGTCAGGTTGGAGATCTAAATCAAGGAACCATTGACTTGTCTAGAGGGATGTGTAGGTCCTGGAGTTGTGCAGGACAATTTTTCACTGGCCTGGTCTTGATACTGTCTGGTCAGCAGCAGCAGATGGATGGATTTATTTATTTCCAGGCTAATAAACAAAAGTAGGAGGCATGGTGGTGCAGTGGGTAGCATTGACACCTCACAGTTCCAGGATTTCTGGTTTGTTACCATCTGTGTAGAGTTTCTCCTGGTATCCACATGGGTTTCCTACAGGTTCTCTAGTTTCATCCCACCTCCCAGAAATTAAATTGACCCTA
>JANDJT010000050.1:3763059-3790318 GCA_024331685.1 Stegophilus panzeri
TCTCCAACCTCATCAGGCATTATAGGAGAAGACTCAGAGCTGTTATCTTGGCAAAGGGAGGTAGCACAATGTATTGATTAAAAGGGTGCCAACAATTGTTGCACACCTATATTTAACAAATATATTTTTTATAAACCTGTTTTGTTTGCAATTGTTTGATATCCATGAGAGCAGAGTATTTTTGTGAATGTTTTTGAACAACAGATCAAAAGGTTAAACAATAAAAAAAAAAATTTTCACAGCCTTCTTTGCTCATATTTACCAAGGGTGCCAATATTAGTGGAGGGCACTGTATATGCAGTCCGTATTATCCTCTGAAGGAAATGAGTAGTGGTAGGTTTATTAAAGAGAAAAAAAATGATCAGTTTTCTAAATTCCTTTATGGGCTATTTTGAATAATTTGAAGAATCAGAGTTTTGTTTAAAAAAAAAAAAAAAAGAACGAACTTCTGTCACAGAACACTTAACATGACACTAGGTTATTTTCCATTTTTAGTACAGAGTACAAACATATCCAACCCCCCCCTCCTGACATTCAACAAAACCAGAAACAACCTACCTAACAGATGCTAATGGTGTCTCGGAGGTCATGGCGAGTCTGAAGGTCAAGGCCAACGGGCCGGAATAAGGGAGAAGTGAGGAGGGAGATACCAAGAGACAGATCATAAACAAGAAAAAAATAAATAGCATAATTCATTCTGTTTTTCTTTTTGAATAACCCATGCAATCTCACATTTAAGCAGATGGCTCTTAGTGAAGGGAAAGAAGATAATGAGAGTGGTGTGGACTCCTGATGGAAGGAAAATAGCACTGAAATTGCTGTTTTTAAAAGGTCTGGAACTGTCCAAAGTAAGGGGATGTTTATGAAAACCCATTTCTACGAAAACCATGCACACCATAAAGTTAATTGAGCTTGCAATCCTGGGGAAAAAAAAATATATATATATATATATATATTCATCATGGCTGGTTTTAACCCAAATCTTGCAGTTAAAACAAAAATCTTTGCTTTGGTCCATCAAGAAAATTACACTAGTATAGTTCAATATACTAAAGTGCTCTTGTAAATCTATTTATATGACAATCTTCTAAATCAATCACAACACTAATGGCTCGGAGTAAAGCCGTGACTTTCATCAGGATACTGCCAAGCACATGACTTGAAGCCACATGACTCCCAAGTACAGCCAAAAAAGCTCTGGTTTTTAGTCAGCCCCGAGAACCTCGCTGACCTGCACTGTGGCCTTATAGGGTACAATATTCGAAAGGCAAACAGAGCCAGACGAGTGCTAGGGTCCTCTGACGCCTTGCTCTAATTGTACCGCATCCCCCTCAAAACCCCCAACTTCCTGTTTACAGAGGGAGCCAGGATCCAGCACTGGCAGGAATAAACCTTCTATTGTTCTAAGCATGTCTTGGGACGGGGCTATTCTTTGTTTATTGTGTCCCGGTGGACAACAGCGAGCAAGCAGGATAATGGCAGAGTACATGATGTATGGAATATAACACAACAGGGTGTGCTGTTATCGGAAACTAATCAAGGGCAGGGTAGTGTGATGAAGCGCAGTTACTGTTACCACCTCAAAGTGCATTGTTGTTCAGAACGTCCTGAATGGTTTGATTTTTCTTACACCACGGCATTTCGTATTAACTAAAGAAAGACAGGTCACACTTTTTATCCATTTATAGTTACATTCGATGTGGAACATCTTCAGAACAAGTTCCTGCCATCACTTCTGCTCACCAACCTGTCTCGCTCTTGTCACGTCACATGTAAAGTCCTGTCCTGAAGATTGTCCGAAGGTTAGGTTACAAAGCACTGACACTGGAGACTCCTTCCAAAAATTCTTACAGAAAGAATCAACTACACACCTTTTTTTTTTTTTTTTTTTTTTTTTAAGTTTTTTTAATCAGTTTGTAGACCACCTGCCATACAAGTCCCTCTACACATCGTTACTATAGACATTATGACACAAAGTGCACATTAATAGAAACCATTCTCCTTCAGAGAATTACTCAACACTGTTTGACCAATCGATCGAGCATATAGTTGAGCTGTTAGGGGGGGAAAAGAAGGAAGAAGGAAAAAGAAGAAGGAAAAAAAAAAAAAAAAAAAAAAACCACACAAAAGAAAAAAAAACACAATGGCTTCTCATGTTCACTTTAATTGCTTTTATTTACGAGCGCTGTACATGCTTTAGAACACAGGGATAAATTAAGTGGTATTCTGAAGCTTTTCATGTGCACCATAATGAAGCCTCTCCCAATTAAAGTAACAGCATCCTGACAGGCTGTAATTAGCATTTTGGGTTTGTCCTTCACTACATGAGGACTACCAAGGAATCTCACCATCCAGGGAAAACTTTACTGCAGTATTGACAAAGAGCTGGCTAGCCCACAGCAAGACATAAACAGAGCAGTATAGCAACGATCAATAGGCTGGGTACAGTGTGACAATTATTTCAGCATGCTCTCTCTCTCTCTCACACACACACACACACACACACAGCATCACAAAAAACAACAGTGCATATCTAGGTTATGACAGAGACCAAAAAAAACCCAACAACAACTCAGAAGACATTCCTGTCATGCCATAACGTGGCCCATCCTTATCAGCCATAGAAACTTCCAGAAACCAACTACACAGAGAGAGATGAGCACTCACTGAGGCATGCGTGGAAAAGCGCCCTTGAAATCGGGTCAGCTTAGCATGACGTCTGAATAATGCCTGCACCACAAAAGGTGAAAAGGAAGACGTAAAATAAATAAATAAAACCTCCCTAGTACACGGAGAGCCTTTTGTTTGAAACGGCTTATCCAGAAATACATCCTCACCACCCGTCCACGCAAATTCCAGCTCTTCCTGAATGCTACCGTCTCTGTCCACCACCTGTCGTGTCCCAGCTGAGCTGGAGGTCCTGCCAGATTCTTCTGCTCGCCTGTGCAAGTCATTACCGGTAGAACTTCATACCCTGGTCCAAACAAACGAGGCATGAAGCGCAGTTTGTATGATGGGACGGCATGCACTATGAAATGAGGCATTATATTGAATTCTGGTGTATTAATGGGACAGACATGCTGTAGAGGAAGCAAGTAACCAAAAATAAATAAAATAAAAACAGGATGTGCTGTCTGGAAAGTTTACTAGACAATGATGGGGGAAGACAGACGAGACAGAAGCATGCTCTCTTTCTTAAAATGACCAAGTCTATATTCAAAAGCGCAAGTTGTACTGAATTAATTCAAACATCTGAATTCAATGGATTTGGAGGTCATTTTCTCCAAATCCAAGCTGAGCAATAAATGTTTTTCCCATAGCACATTTCCCATTTAATTCAGCCCATGTGAACTTAATTTTTTTTTTTTTAATGATTTGGTCATATGCAGTACAATTACTTAGACACACTGTGTAAGCGTACAAAAGACTGCCCAATCTATTATGCACGTTAATTAGGTATAATTATAATAAAGTATTATAAAGACCCCTAACAAGCCAATGCCTGAATGTATGGCAGTGTCCGTGAAACATGAGAGATGAAGACGGTCACAGTTGAGCCAGCAGTATTTACAGTACACATGAACAATACACATGGCCTCTTTTCCTGAGTAGAAGTAGTGAAGAGGGGAAACAATGGGCTCAAATTTCCAAAATGCAACACGGCTATACACCACAGTTTGCGCTGAGCTATGGCAAAGATTCAGCTTGCCTAGTCAGCGATCTACAAGATGACGAGGACGATGGTGTTTATGGCGGGAGTAGGATGAAAGATGAAAGCTTTGGAAGCTGGTCTTTGAGTAGAGATGAAGCTTTCCTTTGATAACTTTTGTTCAGACAGATCTCAAGATGATGTGAGCCAAATTTGAAGGAGGAGTGGCAAAATTAGCAGTTAGATGTAAGGATTTTTTAGCACGTTATTAACTTTTGACCAGTAGGTGGCAGTGGAAAGAAATTTGTTGTGTAGCCTCAGGTCATGGTTCTGAAAATGGTCTACCAAGTTTTGTACCAGTGCACAAAGTCCTTGCTAAGATACAGTCTCACTTCCTGTTTGGCAGCTTCACTGTCGGATTCGTTGGCCCATTATGGATAAACTGTTTGGAGTATTCACAATTCTTTTGAGAACATCTGTGAGGCTTACTCTGAAGATGAGGTTTGCCAAATTTGGTGATGATTAGACAATTTGTAAAGATGAACAGTGAAAAAACAGTTTTTGACAAAATCCAAGATGGCGAAATCTAATTAGGTGAAGGCTAATGCTGCATACCTTGGAAGTGGGAAGTTGGAACTCGGAATTAAGTAGGAGAAGAAGGGGGGGGCATGGATGCCTCAACAAACTAGCCAGCTAACTCTGATGAGTGAGCAAACTGTATAGACAGTGTTTTAGATTAAACAAGCAAATAATTCTGTATGCTCATTGATCAACATGGAGCTTTCAACTCATTTACAGCCAAGACATGCTACTTAGTTTATTGTTCATCCTGTAAGCAGCCATGTCGATTTGACGTCACTTGCTGAACTCAGATTGCTTCGAGTTTCCGAGTAGGAAATCTGAGTTGAGGATGCGTTTCCTAATCGTAGTTCAGAAATTACGAGTTGCGACTCGTAAACCACTGCTGACCCAGAAGAACATTAACGCTCGTCTGAATTTTGCCAAAACACACCTTGATGATCTTCAAACCTTTTTGGAGAATGTTCTATGGACTGATTAGTCGAAAGTGGAACTGTTTGGAAGACAGGGGTCCCGTTACATCTGGCGTAAACCAAACACAGAATTCCACAAAAACATCATCATACCTACGGTCAAGCATGGTGGTGGAAGTGTGATGGTGTGGGAATGCTTTGCTGCTTCAGGGCCTGGGCAGTAATTGAGAGAAACTTGAATTCTGCTCTCTACCAGAAAATCCTAAAGGAGAATGTCCGGTCTTCAGTCTGTAAATTGAAACTCAAGCACAGCTGGATTATGCAGCAAGACAATGATCCAAAGCCTAGGAGTAAGTCCTAGAAGTAAGTGAAAGTCTGATCTCCAGATATCGGAAGCGTTTTGTTGCAGTTATTGCTGCTAAAGGGGGCACAAAAAGATTTTAAGTTTAAGGGGGCAATTATTTTTTCCCATTGGCGATAGAGGTTGGAGAACTTTTTTTTTTTTTTTTTTTTTTTTTTTTGCTTCAATAAAAACAATAAATAAAAAAAAAGCTGTATTGTGTGTTTATTTCAGGTTGCCTTTATTTTATGTTGTATTTCGTTTGAAGATCTAAAACTACAAACACACGAAGGATACATTACTTTTTCCACAGCACAGAAACTATTCATCTACACATCACTATTTAACGCCCAACCACAATGTCTGTGCGATGGAAAAAAGGCATAAAATGTCAATGCCTAAAATACCTAAAAACACCACAAATCTTTGTGAATAAGCAAACTTTTCAACAAGCTGCCGTTATGTGAACAATTTATGTGTTTATAAGCTCTGGCGAGAGGCTGTAGATGATAAATCTGACAGAATGTGCCTGAAAACAAGTTAAACTGAAGAGAATCTACAAGCACCATGAATTTCCCCTCCATTTATTATTATATCTAGCACAAATAAAGCCAATAAACCCGATCACGTTGCTTAAAAACAGAGCAATCTAACCTGATATTTATGAACAGAAGTGCAACTGCCTCTTGAAAAGAAACGTCATTTCTCCTTAAATTTAGTTCCAAGGTACATGAACAGGAACATTCGGAACATCACAGTGAATTTAAAAGCAGTGAATACAGATGTCTTCCGAGTGTGAACAGCTTTCTATTCAGAGAATGAATGTGTGTACGCCATACACCCTGACAATGAGAGTCAGTTTCATTGTGTGTCCTCTGTACAATAAACACGGCGAGATCCAGTCACTCCCACGCTATTGGACATTGGTCTAGAGCGGTCATTTGACACTGTGCTTTTAAAACAGAATCTCTGGTACTGGGGTCAGAGGTCGAGAACGTTCGTATTTTTCAGAAACGTTCGGTCCAGATCAGACGATACACTAAATGTGCAAAGGTTTGTGGACACCTGACCATCACACCCATACTGTATGTGCTTCTTGAACATCCCATTCCAGATGTTGTTCGCTCTCCACTCTTCTGGGAAGGATTTCCATTAGATTTTGGAGCGTGGCTCTAAGATCAAGATCAATAATGAGGTCAGGCACCGTTCCAGTTCAACCCACAGGTGTTCAGTGGGGTTGAGGTCAGGGCTCTGTGCTGTCCACTCGAGTTCTTCCAGTCCAACCTTGGCAAACCATGTCTTCCCGGAGCTTGCTTTGTGCACGGGGTACCGTCATGCTGGAACAGGTTCCGGCCCGTTTGTTCCAGTGAAGGGAAATTCTAATTCTACAGAATACAAAAAAAAAAGACATCCTTTACAATCTTGTGTTTCCAACTTTATGCTTGGGAAGAACCACATATGGGTGTGATGGTCAAGGGGTCCACATACTTTTGGCCATATAGTGTATACAAGTATATAATGTAATAAGAAAATCTAATTAAAACAAACTTTGTTGAAACTGCAACACAAAATAGTTCAAAAAAATTTAAATTGGAGGGAAAAAAAAAATTAATATTAAATTAAATATTAAACAGCGAATGGCACACATCACATTCTATCCTGCATTTGTTTCTCAAAACAGAAAGGCAAAATATATATATATATATATATTCTGCGCTCTTTTTTGCCCCCTCAGGAGAGGGTGTGGGGTTAAAGTAAACAGCCTTGCCATGACCTGTACCACATTATACTTGTATTATGAAGAACGATCTGTAAAGAAGGTTTTAAAGAAAAAGAAAAAAGATCAAAGCAAAACTAACCGCAAACGCGTCCTTCATGTCTTGCATCCTTTACCCTTTTCTTTTTTAACACAGGTTGAATTTTATTCTTCGTGTTTGGTCTGACTGCTGCTCAGGCGGGAAAAAAAAAAAAAACAAAAAACTGAAGCGTAGTTTTCGCTGTAACAAGAATCATAATTCTGAAATATAAAGAAATCGGTCCAAATTTTTTTTTAAATCCGTGCTGACCTTGGCACGCTATTAAGATTGAGGCTTAAATATCAAGATGAAAAACTGAGCGTGCTTGTTTTTCTGTTGACTGGAAGAAAAAAAAAAAAAGGAAGAAAAAAAAAAAAGAAAACACACACACACACACACACACTACTCGGTTATGTTTGTAGCGTTGACTCATCTGAGAGGCCAAAGTCCTTTTAACTGTGCCAAGTGGACTGAATATCAGCTTCTACTACACGCTAGTTATTGAACAATAAGTTGTACTGCCTGATATTTTTATGAGGCAATCCAGGGGCCGAAACAGATTACGTCGATGGGTGCGTCTTCAGTGAAAATAATGAGCTTCTGAACTTTCGCCTGCTCGTGTGTTAACAATACAAACCGGAGTTTAGACTCGAGACCATCTCTGCTAAGATTCATTTTGGGTGAATGAGGAACAGAAAGAAACGGAAGGGATGTATGGATTTAGGACTGCTAGAATTGACAGATCAAATCCCAGCACCGCCAAGCTGCCACTGCTGGGCCCTTGATCAAGGCCCTTAACCCTCAGCTGCTCAGTTGCATACAATGAGATAAAATCCAAGTTGCTCTGGATAAGGGCATCTGTAAATAAGTAAGACTTCTTGACTGTTCACACATTTGTGTTGGTAAATGTTGGCCATCCTCAGCTTCGCAACGTGACTACCTCAAATGTTAATCAGCTGGAAAGGCAGCCGCCGGCTCATTCTGGAAAGACTGGCTTGTCCGTGTAACAAAACACGCACAGTAACTCCCCGAAACCTGCAAACTTGCAAAGCTTGTTTTCAGTAACTTTACCCCTCTCAACCTCAGCAGGAAGGACACCTTCCTTCCACGTGCTAAACTACAGATGACCGGCGAGGTGTGTACGAGCTTCTAAACTGCTGAAGGCGAGGTGTGAGGGAGGCATGCTGAGGTTAACGGTCAGCACTCGGGGGGGGGGACGAACGCAGCGGACGTGAAGAAACGCTCATCGTTCTCGCGTTCACGCCCTTTCTTTGGCTCCCGTGAATAAGCAAAAAGGTTTACCAGCATTCAAGAGAGATAGAGATGACTCAAGAGGACACAAAGCTGAGGCCACATACAGCACACGCCTGTCTAATCACATTACAGAGTAGGGGATGAGGACCGGAAAGCCAATAATATGACCGTCCAAACCGCTTCGACCTTAGCACGGCCGAGCCGACGGGGAACCACAAGAACTGCCCGGGTGCCATTACTTTGATTAACGTTGCAAGTGCGATTATAAACACTGATCTGTTACTTAATCAGAAGCGGCCAAATCAGCAACCCAAGCAGGGACAAACAAGATTTCTTTTCCGTGCTAGTAGCTTTTTACTCGTTGAAGCAAGAAGGTTTAAAAACAAGACCAAAAAAAGAAATTAATATGTTGCATGTAGCTATGTTTAAACTTCGTGTTGTCATTTAACGCTCCGGCTAGGACGATATAATGCACGATACAATACGTCACCTCGTAAATAAACGGATAGAGAAGGAAAAGGAGAGAAAAGAAAAAAAAAAATAAAAAAATCCACATTTAAATCATATTTTTAAACTTACTGATGCGAGGAGAGAGCACCACAAGCTTGTAGACTTTTTGTGCTATATCAAAAATGTTTTGAGGATAATTACTACGGCTACACAGTCGTCCCTTCCATGGGAATTCATAATCTGGTTCACTTCCCTCAGTCTGTATTAAATGAAACACTGCACTGCATGACGACTTAAGCAAACGTAGGAACAGCAATCATGATCTTCGTTAATATCCGACTAACTGCCTGGCTCCGTGGCTAACAGAAACCAAAATGCACCATAACATTTTGTAACAGCATAAATTAACGGCCCCAGATGCGCCGATCTGCATAAGGCAGCCTCAGAGACACACCACATGGTCCTGAGAGTATGGGAACAAATTATTACTGATCACAACAGACCAGAGTGATGCTAAACTCCTAACGTTCATTGAAGTGTGAAAATGGAGCGAGTATTTCTCTCTCTCTCTCTCTCTCTCTCGAAAGTCCGTCATAAATAGAGTTCATAAATCTGGATAGACAAACAGTTCCTGGCACACACGGATACAGCCTGGCAACGCCGGTCCCTTTAATCTGTCCAGAGTAATTGAATAAAATTAAACAACAACAACAAAAAAAAAAGTCAAGATCTATGAGGGAAATGTTTTTCAACGTGCTACTACGAGATCTTTGAGACATTAGAAGATAACCGTTGCTACAGCTGATGTATGGGGATGTAAACACGTGGGTATCGGTTACAACGTGAACTCCGAAGGTGAAGAAGAGTCCTTTCCACACTTCTATACAACATCGATCCAATGTGCTGAAGAGAAAAATGTTGGAACAAAATCTGAGAGTCCATGTCCATGTGAAATGTCCCATGTTCTAATTTTGAAAAGTCTGCGAGAGGACATCAGTATAGGTGTGTTTGTAGGCCACCGGCAGAAACGTCCTTGGCGAGATCGCTCGAGCATGCCAGCACAAACGCTGCTAAATTACCGCAAAAGGTATACACCTAGCAGTAAACTAGGTGAATTACATAATGTCCTCACTCGATGACCTAAAAAAAAAAAAAAAAAAGCACAGAAAAAGAAAAGAAAAGCTGAGCAACCTCATATATCTTACAAACAACAACGTGCCGTTTTCACTTTGTTCTGGTTTTGCATATTTACACCATTTAAAGTGCTGCTATTAAACGTGTGTGTGGGGCGGCCTGGGAAAACCCTTCATGTGGTCAAACGGATAATAATTTTAAACTACTGAACTGAAATACGTTGCTCTTTTGGATGCAGCTCGACCACAAGTGAATAGTCTAGTCTGGTTACCACCGACAGTGAAACCCGAGACAATTACAGCACATTTAAAGGAACGTCACGGACCGTTTGGACAGTCGGTATCCGATTACGAACTGAGCTGATAAGGTTTACGACTACTGCGCTACAGAATGTGACTTTCCAGCAGCTTGATCAGAGCGTGATGTTCACTGTGGGAGGAAATTACTCCTGGTTAGTGAGGGTTTAGACATCTTTAGGCAGGGTTTTTTTTATTTATTTTTTTTTTTTTTAAAAACCACTGTGTGTATTAAACTGGCTCCGTACACAACATGATCTATACACAAAGACAGCCTTGACAAAATTTCAAAAGAAATAAAAACATTCCCTTTATTCAGAAATATTTCGAATGTCTTAACGCTCAGATGTCAAAGCATTTGATAAACAGAAAAACGTTCTCATTTGGGCCAAAACCTGTTATGTTTAGACATGGGAATGTTAGCTAAATACCGATTGAATAGTCACTACTAAGAGAAAAATATTATATGAAGATACTTGAAGACATTTCAACAATACACGATTGGGGCTTGGCGATATATCGATATCATGATAAATGATTACGCGATACACTTTTCTGAGATATTGTCGATATGGCGATGTATTTTTTTTTAATAATTACAAATTAAATGGTACTGAATGGATGCTGTTGATTTGACATCATAAAAAAAATTATCTTCTTTGTAGGCATTAAAGAAAAGTATCGTCAAACTCAGTTTAACAGTTTTTTGTTTGTGTTTGTTCGTTTATTTATTTTACTACTGTTTTGTAGACAGTTGGTTAGCTAAATTATATAATCATGATACACATCGTGTATCGTAGAAATGTCAAGTATCGTGATGATATTTTTTGTCATATCGCCCAGCCCTATACATAATATGCATCACTATATAATAAATTAAAAATACGTTTCACAGTTTTAAAGACAGAGTACGAAAACTTTAACATCAAATCAGCTGCTTTCAATAAAGTTTATAAAAGCCATTTTAAAAAGTTAGAAAAATATCATGATACCGAACACATAATACATCATAATACACATAATCATCATACTGCCCATCCCTAGTTACTCCCAAGAGCACTCTATCTATCTCTCTCTCCCTCTCTGTGTGTACAAACACCCGGCTCACTACTACTTTGAACAGTATGGCGAAAAAGCACTAGCATTCTATTCTGTGTGTTGATTAGGTATGTTTTAGCTAGTTTTGGATTGAAATGATGGCATTTTCCCTTGAGTCACAGAAGCAACTTTGTCAATTACAAACAGAATTGTAAAGAATATACTGTAGGTACCATATACAATAGGAAAATACATATAAATTAAAAGTGCTAGAAACAAAAGTGAGATTTCTAGGCCTAACAGGATGAGTGAGTCTTCTGTAGGAGTTAAATAACAGTAAATAATGCAGGAGAGAATTTGCCACCATCTCTGAATGGACTGTTAATCAGTGAGTGACTGCACAGGTACACGGAAATGCTTGTTGCACCATGTCCCATGTTGTCCCTTCCAGATTTAAATCTGGGTCTCAGAGTGCCAGATGTGGCCCTGTTCGCTCCAGACAGCCATAAATTGGAATCGGTGGCAGGTTTGGAGACTTGACTGAGATGTCGAAGGCAACCAAGATGTGACATCCACTCCTGCCAGATGAAAAGGCTTATCCCGGGGTGACCGGCTGCAGGGCATCTGCTGATGAAGAGGTGGCAGCTAGACAGCCTCAAGTGAAACAGTGAGACCACAGAGAGCCTGAACCTCCCGGACTTGCTCTTCTTTTAGAATTCACTCAGTAGGAGTTTGTAAGAAATGACAAAAAACGCTGTTACCCAAGGCAGCCTCGCGTTTTTCATTTTATGCTAAATTGGCTGTGGGGCCAAAGCTCTGACACGAAAAACTCCTGTGAAATTCTAGCAAGAGAAAGAGCGCAGTCGGCCAAACGTGATCTACATCAACTCGAGTGCAAATTCAGCCTCACACGTGGACCTAATCTTACAAAATAAACACTTCCTTTGGGTTTTTTATATTCGGAAATGCGCGAGACACAGTAAAAAGCAGCAAAACATTCTCTGACATTCTACAAGCACGGATGCAGTGAGAAATCGAGGCAAGATGAGATCGCTGACCAAATGATTACTAATGCGAGATGGAGGGAAGGGGGCGGAGCTTGCAAAGGAGGGTCAGTGAAAAATTTGATTTGTTTGTCGTTGTGCCTTTGTGACATTTTTATCGGGGGTGGGGGGTGTAGAAGACTGCACTTTTTGCGTGATATTTTTCAGCGATCTCACAGCAACGTATACGATGTTAAAATGTGGAGCTCGGTGAAAAGTATCAAAGTTGTCAGGACTGAAAAAAAAAAAAGATACCACGTGCTAAGCAAACCGGAAAGAACTTTCTAGAAACCTCCCAGCAAACATTACAGATGTTTTCTGATAAACGGCTTTAAGCTCGTATTAAAATTGTGAAACTCCGGTCAACATCAAACAGGTATGTCGACTTCCCGACCTACTCGGGGATATTTACAGAAAAAAAAAAACATTGAGATGCCTTTACTGGCCCAATGTCAGGCTGTGTTTTAGTATTTAGCTCCAGGTTCGGAGAATGTGCCAGAACATTTTAGGGAGAGGTGTGCATGCCTCTACAAGAGCCAGGTTTTGACAGAACCCAAAACAAGGCCAGAAATTTTATTGCATCAAGGTTCACTGATAAAACAAGCTTAAAACTCAAAGCCACCAATGACAAGGCGCGATCCATTGGAAACAATGGACAAGTACATTTCGGATTTCATTTCAGACAAGCAAGAAAAGAAAAGAAAATAGCAATAAGCTTTTCTCTACTCATGAATGCTACCATGAGTGACCTTGAAGCCAAAATTTCTTTCAAATTAAAATACAATTAAAAATGCACACCCAAAGTTTCCAGAGATTTGGCCTTGTTTAATATTCACTGACTAAGCACTGCATGCGCTATTCCCCCCCAGAGAACACCCTGTGAGCTATGAATGTTTATGCACCAAAAGGAAAAAAAAATGCCAGCTAGAATTTTTTTTAAAAAAGCGAGCAACAATACTGTGGATTAAGGATGCTTGCGACACCATATCCACCTCTCTCTATATAAAGCTATTAAGTCTATATAATCCCTGAACAAAGCATTGCAGTGAGCTACAAAGGGACTACCAGCATAAGCACCTGTTAACAATGTAATATTTTCAGCATGACCTCTCGACGGAACGCGGTGTACGAGCGGACATTCTCCGCATTCCTCAGCTATCTCCGTTTCTCTACTTACACAAAAACCGCACGGAGAGCGATTACTCACAATTACCGCACTCGTCTGTGTAATCCGCTTCACCCATTTACTTGTAAGCGTAGAACCTTATTATGGAAATTCAAAATCATTCAAAATCAGCCTGACAGCACTGAAAATGCCTGTTCCGAATAATACAAATACATGACGTTTAAATACAATCCTCTTTATTAGAAACCAGCAAGTCGAAAATGTACAGTGTTAAATGGTCTGAGTATTACGTTGCAGCAGTACGTGTTTTTTTCTGAGGTGGATTTGAACCCATTTTCTATAACCAATTCCTACCCACTAACTAGTTCTGCCCATTCACGCCACAGCTACTAACCAGAAAGGGTGAGGTGTAGAAAGTGCATCTTGATGAACTCCTGCTCAGCCCTCAATCATTTTTGCTGACCTCGATATCGTCCGTTACGGTCATGCCTGTTTGTTTATATAAGAATGAAAGTCACCAACATTTTCGCTGCTCCTATCCTCTCAGAAGCAGAACTCTAGGGCTGTCAAATTAAAATTCGAACTTCGAATATTCGTCGAATTTAAGATAAAAATGCACATTCGAATGCAAAAAAAAACTAAAAGTTCATTACTCTCTGAAAATGTGTACTTGCATTATTATGCTATTATCATTATCAGTGGTCTTAAAATGACTATCATTTATCACAATTATTTCTGGGACATTATATCGTCAACAACAAAGGTAGTTATCGTGACAGACCTACGTGACAACGCCCATGATTGGCTAGTGTCACTATGACAGCGGAATGATCGAACGCCATCCCTCTCAACCATTCATGTCTGGGAGTCCAAGGAGCAAAATTGGCCAAGCTCTATGAGTAGGAGTGAAGGCATCCTCTCAACCCTCTGTCAATCAAAGTGACTCGCCAATTTTGCTCCACTGGACTTCCTGCCATGAATGGGATTCAAACTTCTATTCTCCCAACGACAGAGCCAATGCTCTTCTGTTGCGCCACTTGAGAGCAGGCAAACGTTTTTGAACATGGAAGGTGGACGCTCTCGGGCGCTACCCGCCCCTCTTCTGTATCCATATGCACATGAATGGCTCGTTTGTCTTTGATTGACAAGGTAGAGAGTAATGACCGAGCATGGGGAATTTTTGTTCTCTTGGACTCCCAGGTAAGCAACAATTTTTTAAAAACCCAGCTATAAAGAAGAAGTCAGAAGTGTGAGCACTGCATAAGCCTTTATTTAACCAACCAAAGAGACCACGTCTTCTTGTTCTCTATTGGCTCACAGGACTTCACAAGTCAAAGTTCACCTAAAGTTGGCACAAAGCAAAATTTGCCTGTACAAGAAGTAAATATATAGCTTTCAAGTCCCATGTCCTTTCTCATGCTACGAATTAGCTTTTTATTCACGTTTGGTCTGGCCGCTGCTTTAGCTGGGAAATTTTTCAGAGATTTGCCTTATTGCTGTGTCAAAGTGTATAAATAAATACAAAGCCCACGCTTTAGACGGCACCTCTGCATCTATGCCGTCCTTCTCACCGAACAGCAGCGAATAGAAATCGCAAAGAACTGCGTCTGCACTCAACACGTGCTTCAATAAGGTGAAGATCGCATTCTGGAAGAAGAGAAAACAACGTCCTCGTGGCCATGATCTTATACATATCCACATACAGGATATGCTAATTCCTCCTCTAGGAGGTTATTCACATTCCTCTGGAACGGAGTGAAGAGCGTGTGGAGTGGATCCGTGAGGCAATCCGAGTCAACAGAAGAGCAGTGAAGGACAAGGTTGGAATTTAAAATGGTCGATCTAACAACCGCTCACTGTTAATTCACAAAAGGCTGCTAGAGTGACGCCATTGGGAGAGAATTTTCTCTTTCAGGGCCCACACAAGGTCTTGTGAATCACCTTCAGCTGCTGTGGATGCTCTCATATTTATCCTAGAAGTCTGCGTTTCCCGAAACCGGTTTGTGACCGAGTTTTGAGCGGATAATCTGACCTGGATACTGTAGATTGTAGACCTATGAACTGCGGCCTGAGATTTTGAGTAATTAAATCGCAATCATGGACTCGCGTAACTGATCGGCGTGATGGTCTCCGTCATTAAGCCGGTGATTACGGAATGTAGCTTCGAAGGTCGGCGATGGTCGTTTCCGATTAGATGGGTTTCCTTCAGGATTGTAGAAAGCAAAATCAGCAGGTCATCAGAAACGGGCTTATCAGAGCAGTGAGGGAAACAGTGTACACGAATGGAATGCAGAGAGGTCTTTTTTTCCTTTACTTTTACAGGCTAATGTACTCACACACACACACACACACACACACACACACACACACACACTCACGTGTATACAAAAAAAAAAAAAAAGCCACAAAGTTGGAAACCTGTCATACATACCTCATCAGATATTTCCTTTCTGGAAGCATGCCACTCGAGTGGTGGTATATTACGGTGGGCTGAAAGTGCAAACCACATTATCAAACGAAAAGGCAACAGCAAATCAGAAAACGCAACAAAACCAAAAAAAAAAAGGGGCGGTGCTTATCATCTACCACATGCTCGTTGCTGACTGGACATGGCATATAACTATAAATATCACAAAAAACCATCAATAATCACAAGGAAAAAGAACTGCAACTTTTCAGTCTGTTTTCAAGTGAAAATAATTTCACGTGACGTTATTAAATATTATTATAGTGAAGAGTCGTTCTTTCTCGTGAATAACCCAGCTCCCTCTAGGCAGCTTTTCATCGTTCGTATCGTTGTACCTCACATTAACGATGTGCAAAGTTGACAGCATAGCTAAAATAACATCAGATGAAAATAAACACAAATAAAAGTATCAGTAGATTCATTCCAACTCATTTCATCTTTCTGTAAACATTCGCCAGCTCTCTATTATCCCCGTCTCTGAGATTGATGAGCACGGTAGCCAATCAGCAACAAGCATGCGAATTAATGCGCTTAGTTAATGTGCTTTGCACTTACACACCACCAGAACCAATAGCTGCACCAATACTGAACAAAATGATATTATGCTCGCTTACAGGATCCAGTTTCCATCCATCTTTTTGTACCATTTACCTGCGCAGCGTCGCAGCATAAATCCAGGTAACACCAACACCAGTTTAACCAGTATGAAAATCAAGTAACGGCTGAAACCGATCGGGTTTAGAAAGGCTGTTTTATATGTTTTAAGAGGTTTTACATCTTGATATATAAGAAACATGTTGAGTGAACTGGTTTTGCATATGGCATACTACTATGTTCCATCCATCCATCCAGTTTCTGTACCATCTATCCTACACAGGGTTGCGGGGAAGCCTGGAGCCTATCCCCGGGAACGTGGGGACACCCTGGACGGGGTGCCAACCAATCGCAGGGCATCACGCACACTCGCACACCCGTTCACGTACTACGGACAATTTGGAAATGCCAATCAGCCTACAGTGCATGTCTTTGGACTGGGGGAGGAAACCAGAGTACCCGGAGGAAACCCCCGAAGCACATGCAAACTGTGGGAAATCGAACCCTCGACCCTGGGAGGCAAACGTGTTAACCACAGAAGCCATGGTGACAGCTAAGGGCTATAAACATCCTATATATGCCTCCATCTGCACCTCATCGCTGCATTTTGAATGCTCAATTACTTGAACGAGAGCCACCAGATCAATAAGCCGTTAACAAATCCTGAGGCCTACGTACAGATAGTGAGCGCCATGCATTCTGATAAGAACTCGGTATGCTGCTTGTGTGAAAAATTTGAGCGGGGGGGGGGGGGGACGACAACAACAAGAAGAAGCTGAGATGCTGTAAAGCTGCCACAGATAAGCAGAACAGTAGTGTCCTCTGGCAAGGCTGAAAATAAAACCAGACGTGGCCATGTGAGGCCAGTGATGGAAGCCCATGTGTGTTCGCTATAAGCACCTGCGTTCATGATATGATCATTTAGTTTCGCTCGACATTGCATCACTCCACGTGTAATGATCTATCCCCGTGTTAAAGATCTGTCGAGAACATTCCTGGGTGTTCCGAGATAAGCGTTCCTACATGGTTACAGCAACTACCGTAGTGTTTTAGAAACATCGTTACTGGAACGTCACGTCACAACGTAACCTCCTGCTGAATATTTTCGTGAAGGTTCAAATGACATTCTCGGCTAGTTGGGGAAAATGCTTACCAAGCAAGACTAGCAACCCAACAACATTAAACGGTTTCAAATGCACCAGAGTCGCAGAGAGCTAGCGAACCAGCGAGGTAAACACACCGACGCACGTACGTATTGCAACTGCTGCGGTTCGAGTCTATTCACAAAGCAACGCTTTTTTGGCGCGGTGCAACCAAACCTGAACAAAAGAGACGAGTATCAAGTCTCCCACTTCAAATGGCCTGAGATGATGAGGGCCCATCTGGTGTGTACACAACGCCGGGTGTGTCCTTTCCACCTGTGCCTCCCATGTTACTACGCAACACACACACACACACACACACACACACAATATGCATGGCTGTTGGATCTCAAGAGGGCCGTAGTCTGGGGCCTCTGAAACGGAGCTGCTGTGTATGTAAAATTGATCGAGGCTGGTTCGAGCACTCATAACAGCTGGGAGAGGTGCTAGTGCGATAGAACAAGCGAGAACCGAACGTACCGCAATAATAGTCATTTTCAGTTTCCTCCTGGGAATGAAGATCTTTCGCTACCGCCGGTGATAAATAACTAATTGATTCCGAAGTCTGCCAAGTGTACAAGTTTCCACACATCCAAGATGTAAAAGGTGAAAGACTCAATTCCTGCAAAGTCTTGCATAAAATATGATTACACATAATAGATGTCATGCGCATGTCATTGCCTGCTCCGTTACAAAATGACCCGAGGGGTAAGAGCAGGCTGGGGTGGGGGGGCGGGGGGGGTATGTGGGGGGGGGGGGGGATTTATAATATACACAACCACTCGGTGTACGGAATACGGAGCACAATATATTGCTTGTTAATGATCCAAACATTTCTGCTGTATTCTCATGCATTCTAACTATAGATGTAAGAATACTAGCTGCCACATTCGCCGCTACTATTTTCACGCATCAATGTCCTCGCTAGCAGACGCACTCGTGAGTCAGTGCCAGTCTATGGGCAGGATTAAACAGTAATAAATAGGGATGTAAATCTCTGATCTGACAGCGAATCAATTTAAAAAAAAATAAATCAATCAATCGATTCAATGCACTAAACAGCGATTCACTTTGATGGGAACACCTGCATCCCTGCTCGTTCAGTGAAATACTCACTCAGCCAATCATGTGGCAGCAGAGCAATGAATTAAAATCATGTAGATACAGGTCTAGAGCTTCAGTTTAAGTTCGCATCGAACATGGTATTTGAGGTGGCATCAAACGCGGCATGGTTGTCGTGCCAGATGGGCAAGTTTGAGCATTTCAGAAAACTACTGATCTCCTCGGATTTACAGTCCAGAGGGTTTTTTTTGTGATTTTTTTTAGGCATTTTTTAAGTGCTATTTTTGGCCATATCTATAGCCCTAGTGTGTGGCAGAAGAACTCAGCAGTGAAGCCGCTGCTTGAAATAACAGAAGGAAAGTCCAATTGAAGAGGCATGTCAAAAAACAAGAACTGTGCCAAGCACCTGTGATCCAGGACCAAGGACCAGCATGCAACATCTGTGGCCGTGTGAATAATTACAGAGCACGTGCTGCCTTTGGGAGTGCACAGATCACACTGACGTGATTACATCCTCATCTCAAAAAGGCCACTAGAGGAGGAGAACAATCCATATTCCTGTCCTAATTTCTCATTGGTATTCACGCGCGCGTGCGTGCACGGCACACGCGTAAACAGGTTGCTCGAGAGGAGCCCGGAGAGCGGGCTGTGTGTCGGTGTTGCGAGTCACGTCTTATACGAAGTCTATCCAAAGTAATCCGTCTAAAGGCAACGATGCTAATTTACGATATGAATAGCCAATTCACATTCGGATTTGTAAACAAAATCCTAATTTGTGTTTTTATAGTGTTTATGTTGCGAATATGAATCACAAATGATGCTGCATTTGCGAACCTAGTGCCAAAGCAAACAGTCTGGAGAGCTGAGAGGGTGGGGCTAAAGGAAATGTGTTGTGGCTCCAAACTTTTCAAAATATACACATCGGGGTGAACAAATCACCTTAGTGGCTTAGTGCTTAGCACGTTTGCCTCGCACCTCCAGGGTTGGGGGTTCGATTCCTGCCTCCGCCCTGTGTGCTTCCGGGGTTTCCTCCAGGATTTCCTCCCCCAGTCCAAAGACAAGCGCTGTAGGCTGAGTGGCATTTCCAAGTTGTCCATAGTGTGTGAATGTGTGAGAGTGCGCCCTGCAATGGGTTGGCACGCCGTCCATGTTGTCTCCCACCTCGTGCCCCGAGTCCCCTGGGATAGGCTCTAGGCTTCCTGTGACCCTGTCTAGGCTTAGCGGTACAAAAAAAAAAAATAAAAAAAAAAAATAAAAAAAAATGGATGGAGGGTAAACAAATCAAGTCCGTACATCAGGGCTATTAGTTTTCTATTCATAGAAGTAGTTTCAACAACCTACAAATATAAGCGATAACTCGATATTATGTGCCATAATATTGATATTTTCAAAATAAAACAACAGTTGTATATCCGGTCCACTAATTTGGTCAAGCGGCGTTCCAAAAGTGCCTAGATTTCCTAGAACTACACTGGGACGTTTCACTGTGCATCGCGCCGCTAGTCCGTCTTCGTCTCGGAAATTTCCACTTCCTAGTTCGAAACCGTTACTACCGCGGTGTTAGTGACATCATCAGCGCGCATGGCAAACGATACTTTTGATGAACACAACTTCAGACATAAAATACGCCGCTCGGGAGCCCCGCCCCGCACGATTTCACGTACAAATGCACGCATTCTATTTTGCTCCGCAGCACAAACATCCTCTCCTCTTCTACTGCTGCTTCCATCATGCCATCAAATGACCGCTTACCAGCCCTGGCGTTTTAGAAACAGCAGCGTGCTCAACACGTGCGTTTGTCACCAGGAAGAACGGCGGTTTACCGCATCAGCCGACATCCTCTCCCGGCTGGTTTAAAGTGCTTTTATCACCATGACGTCTACACCCCGAAATTAAAGCTGTGCTCAATTTAATGCCCTTCATTCTGCTTTGTTTATTCAGGCCACAGCATTGTGTCTCAGGGTCATAAATACCACGAATGAGGCTTTTGTCGTTGGCGGCTAATCGATTCCAGGAATTGGAGCACAGGCTTCTTTTAAGACCAATACTCAATCATACTGCGTAAATTCAGCATTTTGGATGAAAATAATTTTCTCTTCTCGAGCGGTTCTCGTCTTCGCATGAACAAGAATCATGAACGAGCAGAGTTCATGCCTTATCTTTCATCATCATGGACTTTTTGTCAAGGCCAAAAAAAATTGACATTATAGATCGTCAAATCCGATTGGTCAGGAGGTGAGGATTCATTTTCTATAGCAGATAGTAGTTCAGGTTGTATTTCAAATAGCAGGTTTATATTAACGTACTTGCTCCATTACGTTATTGTTTCTATAGTAACAGCTCTTGGATAGTAACAGGCACTTGTATGCCGGATGCTTGACATTGGCAAATTTTAATAAAGGGCTGCTATTTAAGAAAGAAAACCCTATACTCCTTGATATGATGAAGCTTTCTGTCTGTCAGTCGACGTTTATGGAAGGAGTCTCCAGTGTCAGTAGTTTGTAACAGTCGGTATGTTTTCCGCCATCTTCATGACAGAAGGAGCATATGCTTTTTGATTTTTCAATCTGCCCCTCCCCCCGCAATTCAAGAAAAAGGGGCGGGGGTAGCAGTGTTTATGGTGCTTCATAGGGAGCAACATGCGTCGAATCAACAGAGCAGCGCAGTTCATGCTGAAAGGACGGATGGTGAAAGAGGGAGGTAGATTATAGAGAGAGGGAGGGGGAGAGAGAGAGAGAGAGAGAGAGAGAGAGAACACAGTGAAAGGTGTACAGACAGAGATAGGTAATTGGACAGGAAAGAAAGGAAAAAAAAAAAAAAAAAGAAAACAAGCAAGACAGATAAACACTTTTAATATTCAGAGCAAGCAATTGTCTGCAATCTCAAGAAGGATTCAGAAGCAAGGTAATCACTTGTGGTCAAGACCTCCAACATAACCCCTGACCTCAAAAGCAAAGCAGTGTCTAAAGGATGATCTCATTTCCACCAGCGCCTGTTTAAACCCAACAACGGCATCACTTGCGAATCTTGATCACTGTTTTGATACACCCTTTAATTTTGTCACGATTACTCGGAGACGCCAAACACGCCAAAACACTAATAACATCATGATAATTAGTGAACGAAATTCAATTTAAATGCAATTCGACGAGGGGTTTGTGGCCTCCGGCAGAAGGTTGTTGGTTTTTTTTTTTTAAAAGAGCAATTCTAAGCAGCTGAATTACAAAAATAAAACCCTAGGGGTGGGGGATATGGCAAACGTATCACATAACGATTCTCTCCCAGTATAATCGTTCTAATATACGAGATCACGATATACGTCATCGGCTAACGATTTCACGGCATTTTCTTAAAAAAATAAATAAATAAAAAAAAAATTTTAAAAACCCTGTCATATACATGATTTTTTTCCTTATTTAAAAATGTTTTAATTTATTTAAAATAAATAAAAAATTTCTCTATTTTTTTTTTTTTTCATTTATACATTGTTTAATTTATAATTTTAAAGAATAAAACATTAAAATCAAATCAGCTGCTTCCAGTCAGTTGGTTTTTTTGTTTGTTTTTTTCTTAATACATAAAAAATTTAATATAAAGATATCACTATATCCATAATATCTCAGCGTGTCGTGCGACATTATCACAATATTGATATTATATCGTTAAATCAACCAGCCCTAAAATAACCCTTCGTTAAAGGAAAGCTCCACCCTGAAACACATTAAACACACTATACTATACTGAAATATTTGTGATGTGCTCAGACATTCTGCTGCTGCTGCTATGTTGTTTGCTGCTGTATTCGTGCAAATCCAAACCCCCAGGTGAAATTAAAAAAAAAAAAAAAAAAAAAAAAGGTACAAAATCAACTTTCTGTCACTGTAGCCATGTCGAAACACACAAGCAACACCGGTTTATTTAATTGTGGTAGAACTAATGAAAACGGCGGGTCAGGGAAAGGTTGATCGAGACATCCTATTACCTCATCCCTGTAAAACTCACTGGAGCTGTTTACGAGGGAAACTCCAGTGTTGGCTGGCTTTATTTCAGTATTTACGTAAAAGATCAGCACCTGCATAAAAAGCCTGGATTATATACGGTTATATACTAAAACGCAAGCCTGCGGTCGACGGCTGATGCAGGAGTAACGGTGTGGTTTGAATGCCGTATTTCTAGATCTTTTTACAAGTGAGCTTCTACAGCTAAAACAGCTGGCAACGACAGGCTGCCTATAAACCGCTAGGTCTTAAAGGAAGTCACATTAAAGCCGTCTCCTGTGCTCCGCAAAGCTCGCATAAACCCCGTCTGCTCCATAAACCGCTGAAAAATCAACAGCAAATACAAACCGTCTGGGCTTTCGAACAACTCGACCGGAATAGGAGGAAACCGTTTGAACGATCTGGGACTCTGCGGAAATGCTTATCAATATGAGACATATGAGATGAATCCTTCGATTTGGATATTCTCCTGTCATCCATAATCATCCCAATCTGAATTCTAGAGCCTGTCTAAAGTCTGAAGTCTGTCTTGAGGTGAATCCCTCATGGTAAAGCAGAGATGGTAAAGGCATGGAGTTCTCAAACCTGGACCTAGGATGCACTAATTTGGTTTAGGGAGCGTTGCTGCCTCACAGCTCCAGGTTCACTGGTTCGAACTGGTTCACATGTTCTTCCCAGGTCCATGTAGGAAGTGAGATGAAACCAGAGAACACAGTGGAAACTGGGTACTCTGGTTTCATGCCACTTCCCAAAAACATGGAGGCGGAGCAGCTACTCTAAATTTGGGGCGGCTGTGGGTCAGGTGGTAGAGCGGGTTATCTACTAATCGCAGGGTTAGCGGTTTGATCCCTGGCCCACATGCCGAAGGGCAAAACGCTGAACCCCAAGTTGCTCCCAATGGCAGGCTAGCACTCTGGTGTGCGAGTGTGTGTGTGAGAATGAGAAACAGTGAAAAGTGATTTGTAGAACCGCTAAGGTTAAAAAGCGCTACATAAGTGCAGACCATTTAAATTTCCCCACACGTTTGAATTACTGTGTGAATGTTTGTGTGGTACCATGCAATGAACCGGCATTCCAATCAGACTCTATTCCTCTTATGTACCCAATTTTCCTGGGATAGACACTACATCCACCGTGACCCTGCCTAGGATAAACTGTTTACCGAAGACGAATAAATGAATCATTTTGGTCAAAGAACACTTCACGACTTATTTGCCGTCAGTGTGGGTACTGAACTGATCTTGCAGTTGGAGCAATGTTCAGATCAGCTCTAAAGAGCGCTATCCAAAAGAGCTAATCTGTTTAAGGAGATAATAGTGGTTTAGAGAACACACTGCTGCTCTTTGATGCTCTTTGGAGAAAACGGTGCTGCTGCTCCTCTGTGATAAGACCTACAAAAGGTGTCACCATAGGAACACCACAACATCTCTTGCCATGACATCATCTCTACTGTAACTCGATTCATTTCTCAACAACAATCCTCTCGTTTTATCCGTGCACTCCTACCACGCTTCCTTTGTTCTCCAGCTAGCACAATACCTGGAAGCTACCCCACTACAGAAGCAGCAACCTGAGGAACAAGCGCAGGAACGAGCTGATGGACAAGACGTGCACACCTGCGACATGACAGAAATCCACATCTGGCTCTGCTACACCACCTGGCTCTGCTTTGATTTGTGACTAATATCCTAATACAGACCTGCCAATCCCAAAGAGGAATAATGCATAGTCACACATTAAAAATGCAGTACATTTATGATTATAGTCCTTTCGCTGGTTGTCTAAACCTGAGCACTCGTATGTACAGGGTTTTACCGGTAAGGTAACCACCAAGTGCTTGGGGAGGAAAATCTGCCATCTCATCAGTTTTAGTTAAGATGTAGACACTAAAAAGGTTTAAATGTACTTTAATGTCATTTTGGCTTCTATTCTAGGATAGAGATGTTACATACAACAATTAATTGAAAGTCAGCACGTAAACCTTTTAAGATGTAGTGTTTTACAGCTTAACAAAAGTGCCAGCTTTTTCCATAAAACCCTTTATACACACACACACACACACACACACACACACACTATATGGCCAAATGTTTGTGAACACCATAACATTCCAGCCAAAATTGACTGGAAGCACACAATTGTCTAGAACAGGGGTGTCCATCTTATCGGGAAAGGGCCGGTGTGGGTGCAGGTTTTCATTCCAACCAAACAGAAGCCACACCTGAGTCTATTGAAAGCAAATATCAACTGATTAAACATTTGGAATCAGGTGTGGCTCCTGCTTGGTTGGAATGAAAACCTGCACCCACACCGGCCCTTTCCGGATAAGACTGGACACCCCTGCACTAGAGACTGTTGATATGAAAATCCCAGGAGATCATCAGTTGTAGAAACACTCAAAGCAGCCCTTCTTGGCATACAGTATAACAGGCATTGACAACAAACAGCGCCCTCATGTGGTCTTACAATGTAATTACGCCTGAATGTTTATACAACCAGCCCTTTCTTTTGTGTGCACGATATTAAATGCGTGAAGGTTGATTATAGAAGTGATTGAGCTAAGTGGAGGTTTGTTTTTAAATCATATTTAAATGGTTTTCATTTAGAAATGCACACAGAGCTCAGTATTTAAAGTAAATCGAACTTCTGTAGTCAGCTTAATACTTTTTGGTATATGCCATGTTTAGTCTTATACATGGATAGATATTCGATGGCTAGGAAGCAGGTTTTGTTTTTAGTATAGAGCAAACTACACACCAGTTTAAATACAATGGAAATGAAAGACCATTACTTTCGATGGTCTTCTCACTTCTACTCTAGTGGAATATCCTTCCGCTCAGGACTATATTGTCGTTATGAAAATGGCAGAACTATTAGATGGACACACATTTGGATTCTGTAATTGTGTGGGATGTTTGAAGACGTACATACAGTGAAATTTGGTTTGATATTAAACCGGAGATATGTACAGTATCAGTTACTCAGTCGGCTGGCGGAGTGCTGGAGTCTTCAAAAAATCCTCCGCCGTATATGATTCAGCGTGAGCGGAAATGCAAATAAAACTGCTTCCGTTTTCCGTTTGCTGGTGAGTCTGGATGCTCTTTCTTTCATTTATTTATTTTGTTGTTGTTTTTTTTTACTTTTATTTATGCAGTGCGGAATATCATCACTTAGCGTTGCTGCGTGCGCGCGGATGTTTGTTTGTTTGTGTGTAAAGATTAATGCGCGGGTGTAATTAGCACTGAATGGGGGGAAATGACACTGAGCTGCTAAATTAGCGAAGTTAGCTCCAGAGTGTTGTGAATGGTGCGCGTGTTATTCCCAGTGTAAAAAATCTCACGCGCCGGCGGGTAATGCCATTTATAATCCGTGTTACACGTGTGTGCGTGACGGTTTTAATGATCCCGTGTTTAAACGCCGTGTACTCAAGCTTTCTCGCGCTCTCTGTAACTTCCCACCGCAGTAATGTGTCCTGTTTACCGCAGCAGCAGCTCGTGCTGTTAGCGCGCTAATTAGCTTAGCTGCTCGCTCTGTAGCCTGCAGCTTGGCGCGCGTGCGGTTAAAAGTTGACTGGGATCCTTAATGAAGTTTGTGTGCAACTTTTAAAGCATGCTGTGATAGGTGTGTATGTGTAGTGTGTATGATGGGAGTTGTGTACAGTATAGTGAAGCACAGTGTTGTGCACTGCAGACTGTTTGCGACACCGCCTTACTGATGCATCATGTGCATTGCTGGTTATTAGGAATAGCCTTTTAAAAAAAATACATTTATTATTATTTTTTTTTAAAGTTGTGTTTATTTGAATACTTGTATATCATCACCCCTGGTTATAAAGCACAAGAAATCCCGCGCGCGCGCGCCTGGGGGTTCATCACATCAAGTCAGTAACATGGGCGTGTAGCGTTGCTTGTATGTGTGTATGAGCGAGTGATTGACTGTGTGTGATATCTATGTGTCGTTGCAGACAGAATGAGTGTGAGCTGATTAACCCTGCACGCACCGGTCCACCCCTGATTGAGCTGCACGCGCAGCCGCCGTCGTCATGGCGTTTGTGGCCACGCCCAGCGCCACCGTGGTGGATCAGACCACCCTCATGAAGAAGTACCTGCAGTTCGTAGCTGCCCTCACCGACAACAACACGCGTGAGTGGCAAACACGCATCCATGCCGCCACTTCTTCAGTTTTTACATCGGAGTGGTGCTGGTAGAGCTCTCACTCAGTATGTTTACATGGACAACAATAATCTAATTATTGACCTTATTCTGAATAAGACAATAATGTGATTAAGGTGTTTACATGAATCGCTTTTAGAATATTCCTTTCATGTTCCTGTTTTACATGTTATAGAATATAGATGGATTAACGGCACATGTCATTACGTCCCCACGCCACACCGTCCGACGTTCCCTCCAGAATTTTACGTATCAACATACAGTTTGTCTTCGTTATGGTACCGTATATACAGTTTTGGGTGTTTCATTTTTAATTTTATGAAAGCTTAGAGTGCAGTTAATTATTTGTCATGCTATAAGTGCAAAAAGGTCACTGCTTGAAGCTATGGGCTGCGTCTGAAACCGGGTACTTACCTACTATATAGTAGCCGAGATACATGTGTGTGTGTGTGTGTGTGTGTGTGTGTGTGTATAGTAGGTAAATACACGGTTTCGGACTCGGCCATGCTCTCTTGTTTGCCGTCAAACGGTTGAGCGCTGCCATGGCGTATGTTAATATCGGAATATTGTTGTCCATGTAAATCGTACTGAATGTTCAGATATTAAGCCGATTAAGACGATACTCTGATTTAAGAAACTAGCATGTAAACAGCGATTATTGATGACCTTAATCTGACTAAAGTCATACTCGAAGTAAACACAAATC
>JANDJT010000050.1:3801938-3829572 GCA_024331685.1 Stegophilus panzeri
CTGCCCTCTTCCACATACGTACCCACAATTGGAGGAAAGCGCTATCTGCCCTCTTCCACATACGTACCCACAATTGGAGGAAAGCGCTATCTGCCCTCTTCCACATACGTACCCACAATTGGCTGTGACTTTTGATGACTGTGACTGTGATAGGGGAGAGAGAACAGCCCATTTTGCACCCTTAGCTCCCAGCCATGGCATCCTCAGGATTCGAGCTTGCAATCTCCCTACAGTTTGGTGACCCACTCAGAAGTTTTGTTGCGCCACTCAGAAGTCTGTCAATTTTAGTCCCTGGACTGTAGGTCCTGCTTCAGGTGCTTTATTTACAGACAACAAACTCCTGCTGTAACTATCACACAGTTTGTGTTATTTTCCATCTTATTAAAACCAGAACTCATCCAGGGACATGGAAGATATTCTTTAAATCTGGAACCTTGGTAAAGACCATAAATGTCAGAGACAGTAAAAGCAGTATTGCAACTCGAAGACTGTAACCAAGACAAGGTTCTCACCATTATCAAAAAGGCCAAATTACCACACAGTGTCACACAATATCAGTTTCCATTTAGTTCAGTTTGACATGAATGTGACATGGATAGACTTCGTTTAAACACACAGCTCCAGGTTTATATATCAGTCCTGCTGCTCTAGTGTTCTTTAGGTAATTATTAACAGAGATAAAAATTCGTACCCCTTCATGGTCATTGCTCTCAATGTCAAAATCAAATCCAGCATTCCACTCCGGCAGGGACACTTGTTTTATTTGGTAACTTGTCGACTTGTGAAAATGAAGGACGGATTTTCTTTCAAAGCCAAGGATATGAGCAAGGTAGGAATCTTATTCTGTTATATGTGATTTGATTAGGGAGTTATGGAGACCATTTTCAATCTCACACAACACTTTAACATGCTACACAGTGTCCATATATATAATATATACAGTGGTGCTTGAAAGTTTGTGAACCTATAGAATTTTCTATATTTCTGCATAAATGTGACATAAAACATCATCAGATTTTCCTAAAAGTAGATAAAAAAAAAAAGAACCCAATTAAACAAATGAGAATATTTTTTTTTTTACTTTGTCACTTATTTATTGAGGAAAATAATCCAATATTACATATCTGTGAGTGGCAAAAGTATGTGAACCTTTGCATTCAGTATGTAGTGTGACCCCCTTGTGCAGCAGTAATTGCAACTAAACGTTTGCGGTAACTGTTGATCAGTCCTGCATATCGGCTTGGAGGAATTTTAGCCCGTTTCTCAGTACAGAACAGCTTCAACTCTGGGATGTTGGTGGGTTTCCTCACATGAACTGCTTGCTTCAGGTCCTTCCACAAGAGTTCTACTGGATTAAGGCCCAGACCATTCCAAAACATTAACTTTATTCTTCTTTAACCATTCTTTGGTAGAATGACTTGTGTCCTTAGGGTCGTTGTTTTGCTGCATGACCCACTTTCTCTTCAGATTCAGATCAGATCATGGACAGATGTCCTGACATTTTCCTACTACAATTCACTGGTATAATTCAGAATTCATTGCTCCATCAATGATGGCGAGTCATCCTGGCCCAGATTCAGCAAAACAAACTCAAACCCTGATACTACCACCACCATGTTTCTCAGATGGAACAAGATTCTTATGCTGGAATGCAGTGTTTTCCTTTTGCCAAATATAATGCTTCTCATTTAAACCAAAAAGTTCTACTTTGGTCTCATCAATCCATAAAACATTTTTCCAATAGCCTTATGGCTTGTCCATGTGATTTTTAGCAAACTGCAGATACACAGCAATGTTCTTTTTGGAGAGCAGTGGCTATCTTCTTGAACCCTGACATGCACACCATAGTTGTTCAGTGTTCTCCTGATGCTGAACATTAACATTAGCCAACGTGAGAGAGGCCTTTAGTTGCTTAGAAGTTACCTTGAGTTTCTTTGTGACCTCACAGACTATTACACGTCTTACTCTTGGAGTGATCTTTGTTGGTCTCCACTCTTGAAGAGGGTAACAGTGGTCTTGGATTTCCTCCATTTGTACACAATCTGTCTGACTGTGGATTGGTGGAGTCCAAACTCTTTAGAGATGGTTTTGTAACATTTTTCAGCCCGATTAAGCAACTCTTTTTCTGAGGTCCTCAGGTTCTCCTTTGTTCATGCCATGATACACTTCCAGAAACGTATGTTGTGAAGATCAGACTTTGATAGATCCCTGTTCTTTAATTAAAACAGGGCACTCACTCGCACCTTTGTGTCATCCTCTTGATTGAAAACAACTGACTAATTTCACCTTCAAATTAACTGCTACATCCAAGAGGTTCACATACTTTTGCCACTCAAAGATATGTAATATTGGATCATTTCCCTCAATAAATAAATGACCAAGTATAATATTTTTTGTCCCATTTGTTTAATTGGGTTCTCTTTTAGGACAGCTGATAATGTTTTAGGTCATATTTATGCAGATATATAGAAAATTCAAACTTTCAAGCACCACTGTATGTGTATGTATGTATGTGTGTGTATGTGTATGTGTATGTATGTGTGTGTGTGTGTGTGTGTGTGTGTGTGTGTGTGTCTGTGAATACACACACACACACACACACACACACACACACCAGTTTCTGGTTTTAACTGGCAATGCCTTGTGTTTTTCATCATGGCAGTCATGAGAGATACGTAAGATAAACCACCAATGGATGTGCAGGTTACATGCAACGTCTCCAGCCTTGAATGTGGTAACCATGGTCACTACATTATGTGATATTTGTTAAGATCACTACATTAAAATCAAGAGTTACTTGGGAAGATGATCTGTGGATATTTCAATAACATTCATGAAACAAATGCAATATAGTTTTACAGACACGACTCTCAAAATAGGGTCTATGAAGCATAGTCTCACTTTTTTTTATTTTAGTTGCAGTGGTGTAAATCACAAAGATATTATATTTATTATTGAGTTCTTACAGTTATTAACTCGTTTGACTGGTTAGTTAAAGTGAATGGATTTAATCCAAACCTCAATAACCCACACAAGTAGGCATTTAAATTAATAACTACTTTTTTTATTTATTTTTTTTTTTTTTTAATGAAATGCGAATTTTAATATTAATAATTTTAATAATGTATTGTGTGAGTGAAAAGTTCAGGAATAAAAAGCTCTAACAAATAACCAAAAATAGTATAGTTCACATTTACTGTAAATATTATGTTGTTGTTGGACTATAGCGCTTTACTTATACAGTCACGACAGCTTTCTCAGAAAAATAGAAACAGAAACAGACATTTACTCAGTTTAAACATTTGATATGTTTTCTATGTTCCACTGTGAATAACACATGGGTTTATGAGATTTGCAAATTATTGCGTTCTGTTTTTATTTATATTTATTTACATTTTACACGCCGTCCCAACATTTTTGGAACTGGGGTTGTAATTCTAACAACATCCAAAAACTAGATACAAGTTTATGCATGTTTAATTATTTGAGTATTCATTAAATATTATTCTGCGTAAATAAAAAAAAGTTTGAATGAAAAAAGGGGTGTGTGTGTGTGTGTGTGTGTGTGTGTGTGTGTGTGTGTGTGTGTGCAGGTCAATTAGCACTCATCATCATTCCCAGTCTCCTGGCTCTTAGCACACTGATCATCATATCTCAGATAATATGGAGCTTCTTAAAAAAGAAATCGTCAGTTCTGGGGTCCTCAGCAGTGTCTTTTGATCAAAATGGTAAGAAGTAAAACGTGTCATCGCTGTTAGATGTATGTTTATGTAAGATAAACAACGAACAGCTAAAACAATCGCTTCATATAGCTTTCCTAACCTCTCTTGATCAAATATCCCACATACCCCATGATTAAGATTATAAACACACACGTCGTGCTGCGCTGCTACTTTTTTTACAGTCCTCCTGCTATGTATTGGAGTCTTTTTGTCCTTTATGAATGTATCTTCAGGTCTTCTGCCTGGACACAATGCTCTGAGCTCATGGGAAATGCCCGCCCACTGCATCCTGGACGAGGTGGAGTTCCTGAAAAATGGCCGGTTCGGGGCTACCTGCAAGGCCCAGCTGAAACGAGATGGAGCTGCCAGCACTGTGATAATTAAAATGTTCAAAGGTATATGGAGTAATATAATGGCATACAAGAAAATGTTTTTATTTGCCAAAAAAATAAAAAAAGGCCTAGGTGGTATGATGGTACAGTGAAGTAGTGTTATTTCCTCACAACTCCGAGGTCCCTGGTTCGATCCTGATCTTGGGTCTGTGAGGAGTTTCACGTGTTCTTCGCGTGTTTGTGTGGGATTCCTGCGGGTTCTCAGCTTTCAAACGTACCTTTCGGTGAAGTGATGACTCCACATCAATTCCACAATTCGAGGCGAAGTTGCCGCTTGTAATTCCCCACCTACCACCCGTAAAAAAAAAAAAACACTGAAAACGTGAACATTCAAAATGTCAATATGGAGTAGTCTTCGCAACTACCAGTTCCTTCCTGTTTATGGAGTGATGTCAAATCAACATGGCTGCACACACTGTAAATACTACATTGTCCCTTCTTTACTTTGAAATGAGTTTATAGCAGTATTGGATTTAGATCAGTTCATATACAGGCACAGTACATGATTAAATCTATAACAGCGACTATACTAATCACTGTTTTGAGAAGATAATCATCAACATTAGAGTTATCACGGATGGTAGCTGGTTAGCTGTTTGCTAAAACTACTTGCTGTTGTCCACTGGCTAGCTTGTTAATAATGCTACATGCTATTGTCCGCTGTTGTTGCTGTGCTGCAATTTCAGTCCAAACTGTCCCACTATAATAGAACAGCATTATAGTAATGTAGCCACATGGGCCTGTAACTGTAAAACTGCACTTGAAATGGCTTTTTATGAGCTTTACGTGCTCTGACAATGCAAACAAAAGACACTCTTTCTTTTGTTTTGTTTTTCACTTAGCAAGTCCAACGTGCCAAGGTGGGAAATTATGTGATTATCACTTGCAAGGCAATACGAACGCAACATAAATTCCCACACAATTAGGTGTGAACGAGGGTGTGAATATGGGTGAGTCTCAACCAGCTCCCTAGTTCAGTAGTCATGGCACTGAGCAGGAAGTCAACCATTTTAAGGGAAGTCTCATTCGCAAAATCTTTCCAGTGCACCGGAACATTTGCTCCCTAAAATATTCCAAAATCCATGTGGCATCGATGCTTTCTATGTTCCCTTACTGGAAATGACATAATATTCTCGGAAGTCTCTCGGCTTGAAAAAAAGAATGATGTCGCTTGTTATTGTTGTGACTCTCAAATGATTACTTACATTAGTGATTTTTAACTTTATTTGACGTTCTATATATGGTTTGTTTGAGTCCGATGACTTTTAAGTGTTTCATGATTTTAAAAAAGTAATTTGCCAGAAACTGAGTCGTCAATGTCCCGGTGTGTAATAAGCCAGGGTCCTTACACGATATAGTGACGATATAGTGATATAGGGCTACGGAGCCGATTGAGACGCGCCATCTGTGTGTGTTGCCCTGCAATGGATTGGAGTCCCATCCAGGGGTGTATTCCAGCCTCACACCTAGCGTCCCCGGGATAGGCTCCGGATCCACCTCGACCCTGACCAGGATAAAACCATTGTTATTTTGTGCCAAAGTATTTTGTACAATATACAAGTGCAGATGAAGTAGTACAATATTAGCCACTTGGCATGGTGTCAGTTTGGTGTAGTGGATCAAGCAGCATTGTCATAGAGTCCAGCCCTGTGTTGAATCTCAGTGACTTTGGATGTTTACTGCCACTTTGTGGTTAGTCACTGGAAGGATGCATTATACATTATACATTATAACATTATACTGCGTGTTTGTGAGAAAATCCCAGAAGTTTCTGAAATACTCAAATCAGCCCATTTGACACCAACAACCATGCCACGGTTAAAGTCACAAAGATGCCATATTTTCCTCATTCTGCTATTTGATGTGAGTGTTACCTGAAGTTCTTCACCTGATAATTAATACATGACATTAAATACAGTGCACACACTACGTAAGATTAAGTAAGTTAGCAGTTGTGGTTGGAATAGTTTGCAGATCTCCTGATTTGAGATATAACATTGCGTTGACATTCATGCGTCTCTTTCAGGAAGTTCAGACAGTCACGAGGCTAAAGTGTTTATGGAGTTGGCCTTGTTCTACTCAGCAGTTTGCAAACATGACAATCTGGTGCGAATGCTGTACTGCCAGACACGACTCTCTCCCATGTACTTGGTTTTCGAGACGAGCACTCCTGGAAATCTGCTGCACTTCTTGTGGAGCCTTCGGGAGGTAAGAATCACAAAGAGTTAAAAAAAAAAAAAAAAAAAAAAAAAAGAGAAAAAAAAGGATATTTTGTAAATGAAAAACATATTGTTTTCCAATACACAGGGTAGTCATGGGACGTGGCATCAAGAACAGTCTTTTTCAGAGAAATCTGTGTATTTCGTGGCCAAACAAGTGGCTACCGGTCTGGTAAGTGTATTGCAACAATGTAAACATACGCAAGTTGTGCTTTATAAATACAATGTGATAAACACTGTAGGTCACGGTGGTTTTCGTGCCTCAGGACTACCTGCTGTCAGAGCACAGGCTCGTGCATGGGAACGTCGCAGCGCGCAGCATGCTGATTGGCTCCGGGCTTCTGGTGAAAGTGTCCGGATTGGCCCCGGCTTTCGAGTCGAGGCAGACAGAGATGGAGACAGCTGGAGTGCCTCTGAAGTGGCAGGCACCAGAGAGACTACTCGGACTTCCTGTTACAGCCAGGAGTGATGTGTAAGTCTTGCAACATGCTTTCTCTGTTTAAGGGTTCCATTGTTATATACTTGCGTGTTCTGACTATGGTTTATTATTTTTTATATTTTACTCCACCGAAAAATGGAAAACCGAGTATTACGTTTACACAGTGCCTTATGTAAGGTCTTACTGTGAATATCTTTGGAGTTTTAATTAATTATGTTCCTTTCACTTGATTATGACCTTTAGACCCTTCCCAACTTTATATCAGTGTCTAATCCTTTTTTGCAATATAAATCTATATGACATTTTCTAATTCAATGTCTCAGGTGGTCCTTTGGAGTCCTTCTCTATGAGTTGATAACTTTAGGTAAGGTACTCCAATTGACCTTCAATTTTCTGCTATTCCGCACTTCAAGTATATGGCCGAAAGTTTGTGGACACCTGACCATCACACCCATGCTTTTATAAACACCCCATTCAGTGTTCAGAGGTGTTCAGTGGGGTTGGATATTCAGGGCTCTGTGCAGGACACTTGAGTTCCTCCAGTCCAACCTTGGCAAACCATGTCTTCATGGAGCTCGCTTTGTGCACAGGGGATCGTCATGCTGGAACAGGTTTGGGTCTTTTAGTTCCAGTGAAGTGAAACTGTAATGCTACAGCACACAAAGACATTCTAGACAATCGTGTTTATTTCAAACTTTGTGGCAATTGTTTGGGGAAGGCTTACAAAATGGCTATGATGGTCAAGTGTCCACATACATTTGGCCATATAGTGTATCTGGATTATATAAGTGTGTCAGTCTGAGAAAACCCATCAGATGTCGCCAAAAATGATGAATAATCTAAATTTGACCAAAACCTTTTTTTTCTTCCCACTCTGAGCCTTCAACTTTAAAGGACATAGAAAATTGTATTTATTTTTTTTTCTAATCTTGCTGCAACTGTCTGCCTGCAAAGATTATGATGCTATATGAAACGCAAGGGTACAAACAATCGGCAAAAAAACCTTGCTAGTTGAGTGTGATTTCCTTACGCAGGGAAAATGTAATGCCTTGGTGTTCTCAAGTTCTCAACTAATTCAGTCTGTAATCAGATACCGGCTGTCAAAATGTCTGCAGTGCTACCGCGCTGTCACGTCGTCATCATCATCATCATCATCATCATCATCAAAACAGAGAAGACCTCTTACACAGCAGACACATTGAATTATTCAGCGATTATTAACCCGCGAACTTTAGCATGAACAGTGATCAGTCGAGAGAAGAGACCATGAAGGACATTTACCTCAGTTGATACAACAGAGACGTGATGTCAATGATGCTGTTAATCAAAGTGAGAACTCGCTTCACACTGTAAATGTATAATTCTTTGATAAAGTGTCACTACTGTCATTTTTCCAAAAGTAGATTCTGCAAATGGAGGTCGACGGGGTGTTTACTTTTTATAGCTCATCAGCTTAGTATATTAAAAAAAAAAAATTCTACCTGAGATAATATAGAAATGATGACATTATTAAGGACTGTAAATATAGTAATTTATATATTATTAAAAAATTATGATTTAAAAAATATTGTTATTAAACGCAAAAAACGTCAGTCTGTAAGCTATATTAAAGAAAGACATGGATTCCATAGCTTCTTTATAAATAGCAGTTGCTTCTAGAAACAATTAGTGTGTTGGTGCCTTTCATTGGAGTTAAAAAATAAAAGATTAAAATGCAAATTTCTTCTATTTTACTTTTTGGGAACCAGACTTTAAAATGCTAGAACATGATGGATATATGTGCAAACCTATATATATATATATATATATATATATATATCACAGTTCAGGAAAACCTGTTGTTTTTGTAGAAAATGTTAAAAATGTGTAGGGGTTTCTCAGGCTGCCACACACATTTTCACTGAGAAATTTGAACCTACTCAAGAAAAGAAGATTTCAGCAGTCATTTACTAAAGTCTCATATTGAGTGTTTTCATGTTTCTTTTATAAGGTTCTCCTCCATTTCCTGAACTGGAGCCATCGGAGACGTTCCTCCAAACTTTGGCGAATTACAAGCTAAAAAGACCTCCGAACTGTGGAGGGGCACTGTGAGTCAAATCTGTGGTGCAACCGCTCTTTACATATTGTTACATCAGCCATTCCCATTTAATAAATCTGTACTTTTACTAGTCATCTACAAACAGCAATAGTATGGAACAAGAGAACTGCAATTCACTGTGGCCATTTTGATGTTGCTGAAAGAGCTCGTGATTTCTCCTACAGGTTTGACCTCATGAAATATTGCTGCATGTGGAATTTTAAGGATCGCCCGGCTTATTCTGCCATCATCAAACTGCTGGAGTCGTACATCCACCTTGCTGATAGTAAACCCCTAAGTGCAACTCAACACATGGACATTTCTGAATACAGAATTAAGGCAGGAGTTCCACCTTGAGCGTTCAGTGCGCACACAAGGCCGTACTCAGAGCTGGCAACTTAAGTCAATATTTATATTGGCAAAGTAGTTCATAGCTGTTCAGCGATAAGTTACACAGACGCTCAAGTCAATTTTCTGGCCTCCAAGATCGCCAAATTTTTCTTCTGTGAAAGCATCTGAATCGCATCTAGACTACTACCTTTAAACACAAGTGCTTGCCTTTACACCTGATCAAAAACAAAATGTGACTGAAGTGCAAGCGTCAAATGTAATATGATGTAACAAAAGACAAAGGGACAACATCTAATAAGAGTCTAATATATTGCCAAAATTTGATCGCGTGAATAGTCCTATTTTAGCAAATTTGCCATTAAATATGGCTTCCACCCTCATCATTCAGCAGCTTATAGAATAGCACTTGATCCAGCACGTGCTATTATTTTGCCTTGATTTTTAAAATCATGGCCCGACATATAGTTTGAAGCCATTAGATACAAAATTGAGGTCATAAAATCATAATGCGTATGTGGAGTAGTCAATTTTTTATCACGCCTTTAATTTATGTTGGTTTGTCTAATTACTGAAATGTTAGTATTCAATAAATTCAATGCACTCTCCTGTGAAGAAAACGGGTCCAAGATTTGAAAAATAAGCTGACCGAGCTCTCGTCCACTATGCTTGCATCTTAATATAAGTATTGTTTATCATTTTTATCCATAAAAATACAGTCCTCAAGATAAGCAGTGTCTTGAATTAAGATGCTGTGATGTTTTCGGTGTGAAACAAGGAGCCTTTTTGTGCACTGTAAAAGGATGATGCTATTTATTAATGAATTAACAGTGTCATATTTCTGTGTTGAATGTTGGCCTCAAATACCATTAATTGTATTGTTTTTTGGGGTTTTTAATTTTTGTGTGTGTATTTACAGCCCAGAGCATGAATATCACTGAGACACATTGTGGTTACATCACACTGTCAGACAGTAGCGCTGGACTCAATACTTCTCCTCAGTTAAGCCGAGGTCACGCCGAGCTTAAGTTTAGAACGTTTAGACAAGCTCTGTTTTAGGCAAAGTCTTCCCCACATGAGCAGTATTTACGCTCTTTCGGTAAGAAATCCTCACTTCACAGGCCCACAGTCTCAAATGAACATGCCAGAACTCACAAAATTCAACAGCTGGACAAATATGGAGGATGTGCATTTTTTTTAATCAAAATCACATTTAATCCAGTAATTAGATGAATAAAGTTACTCAAGCATTAACCTTCATCATACTGTACTGGCTTTTATTATGCATCACTGCCTACATGTCACAAAGCAGATCAAGAGACACTGGCAGTTAAAAATAATCTGAATCAAATGACAGTTTGAGCCCTCTGAATAATAAAATACACCATTTTTTAACTGATTGTATTTTTAAAATGTCAGTGGACTAATAAGAAGACACTTTTTCCATTTGAGTTTTAGTTTTCCTAAGGTTTTCTCACACTCATGCTTTAGCTTCTGTTTTTATTTCCCTTTTAATAAAATATCTGAGTTACTAGTATGAAAATCCAAATTATGGTACATATATACAAGACATTGCTCTCATAATTTCCCCATGAATAAAATTCACCAAAATAATATCACCCCACAGCAGTTGTGATGGAATCCATTGTACATTTCAAGAGTGACACACATCAGAGACGTCTGTGAACGCAACTCACAGTTCACCCAAATAGAAACGTGTTTCGCAGTCAGCAGTCAGCCTTTTTACAAACTGATTTTAGTGAAATAATTTCACTGTCAGTCCATCAGTCCTCTAGATCAGGCAGATTTCATCACTGCACCCCAAAGTTTATCACCTCAACAATAATAATGAAAGAAAAATAAAAAACAGCATACAATGTCCAGAGGTTCTGGGGATTGAGCAAGGTTTGATACTCCAAGGCTGCAAAGATGCTTCTGTTGGGCCACGCGGGCTTTCTTCAAGCCTGGAGTGTCGTAGTTTGGACAACACATCGTAGCCCGTTACACTTTGCAGCTCCATAGGGACATTGGGAACAAAATGTAGGAAACTGACCATAGCAGATAGTACAGACACACAGGAGGGAATGAAGAGCAGAAGACCACAATAATACCTGGAGGAAAAATGACAAATTGTATATAATTTTACATTCAAAAGACCAGACCAGTCAAACAGGCTAAAGGCCAATTCACACCAGGCACATGGCATCAAGCATCACATATAGTGCTGAACTTGTTTTATGCTCCAAGTCTATTTTTTCCACTCTGACATGTAAGAGAAGCAGAAACTCCGTAGAAACCTACTGATCTGGATCTACCCAGTCTGGATATCAAATCCTTTGGTTTTTGGGTGCGTTACATCCAGGTCATTGTTAATGGCTATGGTATATATGAATGGACAACATGGAGTCATTGATTCGAATTCTGCAGTTTTGAAGCCTGCTCATGTCGAGAGCATGCACATCGAGAGATATTACCTTTAGAGCAACCTAAAATGGTGCATCGAACACTACCTCACAGTGATAAGTACAGCATTGTTAATGAACGTGTAAAATACAAAACTGTAGTTGCAGAATTTGCACCAGTATATTCATTTTACCATTGTCAGGGAAAGATTTTAGAGCTGTGAGTCATGACTGACTGAGCTACCATTTGCTAGCTAACTCACGTTAGCTAATCCATCTCGTTAAACAAAACAAAACAAAAAAACTCAGTCGGTCGACCTCTAGTGGAGACTCAAGCGGATTTCCTCATTGTGTTCTTATACGCTGTTATATAATCCTGCAAAGCAATGTGAGTTATAAAGTGAGGAACATTTATAAAGGACATTAGCAAAGTAATGAGCAACAGGTGAGTGTAATTAGTAAACAGGATAGACAAGGGATTATTGGCAGGGGTTTCAAGGATCTCCTGAACTGGACTTATTCCATTGTTCCATTAAATATTAACCAGTTAATCTCTCTTTTAAAACAAACTGAGGGCTTGGCATGACACTTGATGTAACCCTTGATGCAATGCTTAGTTCACTGACATCCAGTGTGAATTCAGGGAAAGAGTTCAATAATAAATATAGTAACTTTGATAACTGTGGCTTGATTTTCCCCAATGTAACTAAATTAAAAAAAAAAAATCATTGGCCCCTGAAGGTCCCCAGACCCCACGTCAAGAACCACTGATGTATATAGTACATGAAACTTTAGATACATCTTAAATTAAAGTGTATACTTTGATAGTTTTGAGAATGTCACATCAAGTCATATGAGATGACAATGCCAGTCTAAACAAAAACAAATCTCTCCTCCTACGTGAGTGCAATTTGAATTTGAGGCTTATTAAAAAGAGAGAAAAAAAAAAAATAGAATTTGAGCATTTGTACCTCCAGCATAGACCACCTTTTTCCAGGCCTGGGACTCCAGCACCCGGTCATGAGGGTAAAGAGTCTGGCTGACCATGAAGAGGATCATGGCCACGGCAGTGAGCCGGAGCACAGCCATGTTCCCTCCAGTGAGGAGAGACAGGCAGGCGAGAATGGCGGACGAGTAGATGCACGGCAGGCCACGATACATGAAAGGAATGCCTGCAAATGATAGAGGAAGTCATTCACATTACATTCGATGTTTTCTTCTGGTTTGGATGAGATTGGGATGTTTCATATTATTGCAATATATTGTTATGGAATTTTTTTCATTGAATGGATGCTCCATGTGAACAACGTTTATCAAGCTGGACAAGAGTACATTTATTTGTAAATCATTCTCAGGTGCATTTACACATTAATTGTGATATTCATGAAAAATCCACTTAGTTCAGAAAAAAACATTTGTATCCAAAGAGTATTCCTGAGGTTGTGGAAATTTACACATAAGGAGACTCTCTAATGTGAAACTTGACTGATCAGCTTCAAATCGTATAATTGTCAACGAGTTACTGCACTTTTATATACAGAATACACAGGACAAAAGTAAAGGCACCCTATAAAAGAAGGAACCGTGTGTTTATCCCTATGCTAGCCGATACACTGCAGTGGCTGAACTGCATTACTGGAAAATTAAAATGCTGCATTTAGGAGGCGTTCTATCATAGTTTAGTTGTCTTTTTTACTGTTTTCAGCTCTTTGTGAGCATTCATGGAGTTTTGTGGCCGTCACTAACTGTAAATCAGTGCCTTGAATGCACTTAGTAATTTATGGGTGATTGGCATGTATCAACATATGCACGTAAGCATGAAGAAAATCAGCCAAGTGTTAGATCTGAAAACATTTAGGGGAGGTGTGGTGGGTGGTGGGGGAGGTGCGGTCCTGTGCTGCTATCCATTCAAATACAGAAACAATTTGCTAAGGAACAGCAGGCAATGTCAAGTTTCCTCACCACTGGAGAAGAAACAAAGCCGAATAAACACAGACAGCATGTAGCACATGCAGAGGACATTATCCAGGATGTTGGGAGTCCTTAAGAGCAGTGATGTTGCTATTCCAAATGTTGTGAAATCAGCAAAATCATCCAGTTTGGCTCCTAAAACACAGAGAAAACAGAGGCCACAGATGACTTGAACTGCATAGCAAACTTTTTCACTCGCTGTGCTAGGATGACTATTTTCAATCCTATGATTTAAAAAAATTGACAAGAATAGCAGGTGCTTTGTCAAGGGTTTACAGCAAATACTGTCGTTACTCCTCTCACTGTAATCTTTAAAGGTGCAATTTCACTTCAGCGCCTCTGAGATTGAAGACTCTTTGGCTGCACCAGGTTCCAGGTAATTTCCACGTCCATCTCATACCACTTTGGGACATTTCGGGAAGGGCGTGTTTTGGTCATTGCCACGTGAGTGCAGTGGGATTCCAATCTCAAGGTCAACCATTTCAGCAATGTTAGATATGCTGGGAACCCAAAGCGCCGGGACAAAGGAGACAATTGGAGCCAGAGCCTGTGGAATTATCCAGCCGTAATAGGCAAGTGATTGTTCGATTGACAAAAAAGGGTAGTTGGAAGACGGCAATACAACACCTCACAGCAAAGTCACACATAAAAACCACGCTGAGATCACAAAGCAACCAAAAAGGGTGAGCACTGTGAGAGCAGCACCGAGCTAATTCAGGCATCCGTGAAAACGTGCTCACAATCAAATAGGGTGGGGATTTGGCCTGGTTGTTTAGGCTCACAAAGTAAGACAATAAGTATGAACAAAAAAAAGCCTGTTTTTATAGGAGAAATTCAATTAAAACATTTTAGATATAAACGTGGGTGGATAGACAAATTTGAGTTAAATGATGACTAAAAATCCAACATGTATTAGAAAGTAGAAGTAGGAAACTAATCTCTGCTTCAGGTTGAGTTTTGCTACAACTTCGTAGCCAGTCTTATAGGCACAGTCCACTCACCCAATGCTGAGCAAGCATTCAGTTGCCTGGCAACCGCACCATCTGCCAAATCCAGCAGGTAACCAATCAGCACCAGCCAACACGCAGCATAATGGTGCCTATGTAAGAGAAGGGTTTAGAGGTGAAAACAAAGCACAGGTTGTGTCAGGACACAAAAGCTTTTTAAAAATAATTATTCTTTGGAAGTGTAACAGCAGAGTACAGCAAAGTCAACTATTAGGAAAACTAATCCGCTTGGGTAGATTATATTATATAATGCACAATGACCAATTGTCTACATTATACTCAGTGTAGACATTCTTCTTCTTCTTCTTCTTATTATTATTATTATTATTATACAACATTACTCTATTCAGTTTTCATAGTTTGCTTCAACTTTAACCAGTAGTACACAAACACCTCACCCATTGAGACTGCAGAGAATGGAGCCCATCCCCATGACCAGGTTGGCAACAGACAAGGCATTGGCAGCATTTTTGCGGGCAAACTCTTTGAGCTGGACCCAACTGGCCCTTCCACTTAGGAACAGTTTGCTGGTGCGCTGGAAAAAGCCTGAGACCAAACAGAGGTAATGATTACACAGCAGCTGGTGTTTTGACACTGCTATGAGATGAGCTTAAGGTACAAAGGTGTGAAGTCAGGTGCTAATCTGATCCCAGGTCATCACTGGATGTAATTTAAACAATACGCACATACATGCCCAGAAATAGTTACAGTTATCTAATGGTAATGCTTTGACATATTCGCACATCTCTACAACATTCTCCACAAACATTTTCCCGAGGAAAATAAAGGTGCTGTTTATTGGAAAAAACAAAATGTGTTGTTTTTTTTTTTCTCCTGCAAAAAGTAGAGCTTCTGTCAAATATATACACATTTAAAAAAAAAAAAACAGAAAATTAACAGCCATAATAAGACATTTACGTACAATACAATTGTTGTAATATTAGCTGCATAGAAATGGAAATAACAGCATATACTTCTTATCTTGCCACCGTGCATAAAGCATGGATAGCTTACATATGTATAGGTTCTTGAAAAGCTTGTTTCATTAACAAATCATATACAAGGGAAAAAAGCTGTTTAAGGAGCAGGGTAGGTGTAACAAAAAAAATTCACAAACCATAAAGTCAAATGAGAATGGCAATCAAATACTTTATATAAAGAAACTCACTTTACAGTAAGTCATTAGAGGAAGGAAAGACAGTGCTAGCATAACCCATCTCAAATCGATCTCTAGAGTCATTGAGCATTTGCGCTAATGTTAACAAGATCTTGGAATCATATGGTTCTGTGTGACAAAACAGTTTAACCACAACGTTGATTAGTTTCCAATAACAGCCCGTTATGAATGGTTTTATTTCTTTGATTGCATTTTTTTAACTATAGAAACAACTGACTATTAGAACCAGCAAATTAATATATGCGTATGATTTGAACTACAGTCGTCAGCACTACTGGCTGAGCCGCGCTGTTATAGAAAAGTAATCAACAAATTCTGACCCATCAAGATGGGAGAGTTTAACAGCGCTGTGGTGTAATACACATTTAAAATACTAAGGCGTGGTCTTCTCCACACAACTAATCCCACAATCAGAATGTCAGATGCAAAATGTTCAGCTGTACATACACTGAAGAAGTATTAGTGAAAAAGTATTAGTAACAATAACCCCCAGTCAATAAAAGCTGCTCAGGTTACACTGAGGGGAAATAAGTAGTAAGACACTTTTTCTTATTTAAAATACTTCCAGAGCATATATCCGCTTCAGATTTACACACATAATGTCTTTTAACTTTGTACTTAAATAAGAACAAAAAAGTATGTATTCATAAGCATAAACAAAGATATGTTTAAAAAAAAAAAAAAAAAAATTATCCAGACACCAACAATTACCAACAGCTTTGAGATGTCTATGGTAAGAAGTGATTAGTTTTTGGCAGAATTGTGGCTCAGTTTTGGTCCATCCCTCTTAGCAAATCATCTTCAAAATCCCTAGGATGCAAGGACTTAAAATCCTCTAAATTTTCATTGGGATTAAAGTCAGGAGAGTGGCTAGGCCATGCAAGGTTATTCATAAGTTATTATGGCTGTACGTTTGGGGTCTTTGTCTTGTTTAAACGTCCAGCGTCTTCCCAGATTCAGTTTCTTGGAGATTAAATTCTGCTCTAATATATCCTGGTACATCACTCCATTCATGTTCCCTTCAATGATATGTAATGCTCCAGCACCATTTGCAGAGAAGCAGCCCCATAATTTGATGCTCTCACCTCCATAACCCTTCTTTCTCCAAACACGATGAGCTGAATTACTGCCCAGAGTTCTGTTTTTGTTTCATTTCAGCAGAGTATATTGTTCAAAAACATGTTCTGATTTGTCTAAAAGCTTCTTTTTTTTATTGCAGAGGAGTTTTGTGTGGGGTGTAGGAATAGAGAAGACTGTGGTGCAGTTTATTGCTTATTGTTCTCTGTGTAACTGTTGATCCTGCTGCTTTCAGGTCCTCCTGCAACTCTTTTCAAGTGCCTGCTCGTTTCCGTCCTTATCAGGAGAGCGTGTTGCGGCTCACGTGTCCTGGGGCGATTAGTTGTTTTTCCATGAACTTTCCACCTGCGTATTATTGAACCAATTATACCAACAGGGATGTTGAAGGTTTTTGCAATGGGTCTGTAGCTTTTTCCTAATCTTCCCAAACAATGGCACAAGTCTTTTAGAATCACACCATGTGCAAATTTATTTTATTTTTTTAATGTAGTGTCTGAACATTTTTCCCCTATAAAGTCAAAGTTAAAAGACGTTTTTAAATTTGAAGTGGATATATGCACTGGAAGTATATTAAATAACAAAAACAAAAGTGTACAAATACTTTCCCCCCCCTCACTGTATGTACTTCTTAGATAATTATAGAAACCAGATGTTATAAGAATAAAAAAAGAACAATGCAATATGAATAAATCTTTTCAGGAGTGGATTTTGCAGACTGAATTGTTTGCTTAAATTTCAGATGACAAATGCTGATCAGTTTCCATTAGATAGCTAGCGTAAATAATACATTATCACCATTCATCGATATGAATTATGCACAACCAAGGATCTGGGTCGCACAGCCTTTTGTTAACAGAAATTTACTCCAGCAATCTTTATAATTATCAAAGAAAGTCTACTAGAATCCTTTCATGTGAATTAATCCTTAGGCAACCCTACTGCCTATTTTGTAGTGACACATATAAATAAATGTAATAGGAGCTATATTTACAGTACACAGTGCTCAGAAATGGCACTACTGAGAGTGTCACATGACCACTGTCCATTCTGTAGTGAAAACAAAGGTGGATCTTAAATGTTAATGGCTTGGGGGCAGGGGAGGGTGGAGAAACAGGGCTCTTCTTGGCATCTTAAAACCGCTCTCTGACTTTGTGTCACTGAAACGCTGCAAAGATTTTTAATGAAGATATACAAAGAGTTCTTTGTCCTTAAGCAAATGAGTGGGTTTAAAATGTAAATGGAGTTCTTCGTAGGCTGGATAATCATTTTTTGCTAAAGGAGCACACACACACACAATTAAACACACAAAAAGCTGCAAACATAATCGATTCACAGTTTAGCATGAAACCTCAAATGCAGTCATTTTCGTTATATTGATATTTTACTCTAAAACATCATCAGAAACGGTCATTTAAGCTCCAGCCAAAAATATAGATGGCAGTTTCCTTGACCAGGATGACGTTCTTTTGTCTGCACTTCCAGGAATTGTGAAAATGTGTCCAAAACTTTCATTCGCACAGATACATAGGAAGAATGGTTGTATTAAAATAAAGTATGCCTGGTCTAGGAGAGCTGTGTCATCTATAATTCTGTCTGGAGATCTAGTAACTGATTCCAGTGTTGTTATGTCAGAACATAACAGAATCCATATGGACAGTAGAGCTGCCATGTTCCTTCAACACAAAAACAGTGAAGAGAAAAAGAAGCACACCTTTATTCCCTGTCAATAACGTCATTTTTATCAGATGGGGATAGACTGGACGCATGCAAGGACACATGCAGAAATGGCTTTCGTTCAATAAACGGTGAATGATTATAGTGTGAGTATAGAGAACATGTAAGCTAAGTGACATTATCATCTAAATATCATCTCTTGTTTTTAAACTATATACCGAACAGCGATACAGACATCAAAAAAGTTTAATGCAGGGTTCCTACTATTGCGTTTTGCAACCTGAACTTGACGTGATTCCAAAGCCAGTCGATTGCAAGCGACTCTTCATCTGAAAGAAAACAACCAATCAGACACAGCACAAGCCAACAGCACATCATTCACCAAAAATCTGCATTTAACGATTTTAATTGAATTTTTTTTTTTTTTTTTTTTTTTTAAACTTTGATCGAACCTCACCAGACACGTGATTTGAAAGTACAGCTAAAACTTACAACACATTTTTTCTGTGAAGCTGGTGAATACTGAAGTCATTCTAAGAGGCCTGATGAGAAATAGGACAAATGTTAGCCAGCCTGCGTGGCATGTTTTTAAAACAACTACACCATTTGCAGCTATCATTTAATACCATTACTGGCTGGTGTATTCAGTTGTTTGAATTAATTTAAAGATAAATGGTGAATTCATGTAATAAACTGTGGTATCCCTAATACAATTTAGTTAGAAAACAGTAAATAATGAATTGCTTATGCATCATATTGTTGACAAAACAAAGAAAAAATTACAACATACAGCCAAATGGTTATTACATATAGAAGGAAATGTTCAGTGGCTCACCACATAAAAGGGGTGGCAACAGACGATGCTGGTTTTGCTTTTACCTCCTTTCATTTGAGTGTGTAAGCCAGTGTCAGAGATGCCTGTTAAATCATGTTTATCATATCGAGTAGCTGTTTTAGAAATTGTAACATTTTAGGAATCTTCAAAAGCCCCAATAAGGAAGTAATAAAAGATCACCAAACTACTTCTAGATATGTTGATGTTATACAGTGGCTATAAAAAGCCTACACATCATGAAAAGAACACCATCCCCACGGGGAAGCATGGTGGTGGCAGCATCACACTTTGGGGCTGATTTTCTTCAGCTGGAACTGGGGCTTTTATCATTGTGGAGGGAATAATGAATAGCTCCAAATACCACTCAATTCTGGCACAAAACCTTAAGGCTTCTGCTAAAACACTTAAGATGAAGAGGAATTTCACCTGAAGCAAACCTCCAGATCAACAAAGGAATGGCTTCACCAAAAGAAGTTCAAGGTTTTTGGAATGGCCCAGCCTGAGTCCAGACCTAAATCCAATCAAAAATCTGTGGGGTGACCTGAAGAGGGCTCTGCACAGGAAATGGCCAGCCAATTTGACAGAGTTAGAAAGCTTTTGCAAGGAAGAATGGCAAAATATTGCTAAGTCAAGATGTGCCAAACTGATTGACTCTTACCCAAAAAGATAATGCCATGATAAAATCTAAAGGTGCTTCAACTAAATATTAGTTTAGGGATGTGCAGACTTTTGCAACCAGGTTATTGTACACTTTTTATTTTTCATTTCCGCAACTAAAACGATTCTTATTGTTTTTCACCTTAATTAACTGGTTTAAATTTCACAATGACCCTATCTTGTTTTTTTTTTTTGTTTTGTTTTTTTTACATCACAAAATCCTGCCATTTTAACAGGGGTGTGTAGACTTTCTATATCCACTGTATTTACTAAAGATAGTTCTACTAATTTGATAAGTCCTACTGGGTTTTGTCTTCTTGCAGACATATTGGAGACTCAACAACCACAAATTCCTGATTGGGGCTTTAAAAAAGACAATACAGTGTAACTATTTCATGAATTTTTTTAAATCTCCAAATGAGAAAAAAAATACATACATATGCATAGACATTAGGTTGACATTATGTGCTTGATACAGGCAGAGGCTTAGTATAACACCAGCCAAGGACATTACCCCTCCCCACCAGCAGAGGCCCCAGTCCCCAGAGTTCTAACACGACCTCTGCAAACATTTACGGTTTACTTTCGGACTCCAAGGTATATAAATATATCAAGACCATTCATTCATTGTGAAGTCTTGCCAAACATTGCAGTTGTGTAAGTTCTGAGCATTGTTGTCCTACTGATCATTTATGATAAGTTTGACCCTCTGCCTCCTGGTTTACTCCTCTGGATTGTCCTTTGGTCCAATTGTACATTAATGTTAACTGAATTTGTGATTTCAATATGGCTGGACTTTGTATTAAAAGCACCTCTGCGCACGGATCATGACGCTCTCTGAGTTTGATCTAATAAAGAAGACTCGCCTAACACCGTGGATAAAGTAGAAAATCGGGATCTGAGTTTGGCCATTGCTTCTCCAGGCCACCATCTAGGAGGGAATGCTCAACAATTCTAGCAGATCTCTGCCTTCATGGAAGAGTTCATAAGGCTCTGCCACAAAAATGGTACCATTTAGTAGATGCTTGTAGGATGGGTCACGGTGTCCTCCTTTGTAACCAATAAGTTCCGGTGGTTCTCCTTGGATGTCACTAATTACGTCAAAGTATATTCAGTCTGTGAACAAACAAGAACCACTCTTATACCACAATCTTCAGGCAGATCTTTAGATATTATGGGATTACAGAGGGGGAGTGCAACTCATCACCTTCTGTCAACTACTTACCATTAATGTCAGCCTTCATCCAGCGATCATCCACAAACAAATGGTCGGAAAAAAAAGCTGAGTGCATGAATCAAGAAATTGGAAGATCACATTTTTCCAATAAACAGCATTACTGGAGCTATTACCTACCCTGGGCAGAGTACAAGCAGAAATGCTTTATCCACCTCTCCACTGGCCTCACACACTTCAAGTAGGATACCAACCTGTCTTAGTTCTATGGTATGGTGAACCAAACCTAAATCCTGTCAGAAGACCCGATGAATTGATGAGAAGGAGTGAACAGACCTGGGAAGCAGCATGTGTTCATACAGTAGGCAATCCAAAGACAGTCTCAAGTTGAAAAGAGACAAAGGCTGCATCCACAACTATGCCTGGGGCAAACTGACTGGTTGTCCACCAGGGATCTCTGTCTGAGAATTCCCTTTTGGAAGTCCCAGATTCATATGTCCTTTCTAGAAAATAATACAACAGAAAAGCACTCGCCCTATCACCCAGAGATAAACTTTGAATCCCCATCCGTGTCTGGAAGTCCAATGGAGCAAAACTGACTGTGCGATCTGGGTCAGTCACACTAGCCAATCGTAGGCGTCTGTGAGCTCATGCATGTGAAAGAGGCCGGATAGCACTTTCCTCCGAGTGTGTTACGCTGCCTTGTGACACACCATGAGCACCAGTTCAAAAAAACATGTAGTTGGCTGACTTCACATGTCTTGGAGGAAGCACATGTTAGCCTTCACCATCTCTGGTTGGTAGCTGTGATATGATAGGAGAGAGCTGGCTAGTGGGTGGGAATTTGCCAATGGGTGAACTCTCTCTCTCTCAAAAAAGAAAAGAAATGAATCCAGTCTCTTATCATGAGGAGTTGTCACAATCACATATAATCTCACGCAGTTTTCATGTATTATTACTCAAACCTGTTTTGTCTTCTTTTGCACAGGGGCATTCGACTGGTACTAAGCCACGGGTGGACCAGGTGAAGGTGGACTGGCTTACCTTGTAAGGAGGTTACTCGACTACAAGTGACAGGGCCGTCGCATGTTATACCTTGTGGATTGGGAGGGGTATTGGCCCGAAGAACGCCCCTGGGTCAGTGCGGGTGACATTCCAGACCCAGCTCTCAGCACAGATTTCACCAACATCCGGACCAACCTGCTCCCAGGCCCAGAGGTAGGAGAGGTGATTTGGCTTCAGGAGTATCAGGAGTAATGTCCTGTAACGCCAGTCCTGCCAACCAGCAGAGGTCACAGTCCCCAGAGTTTTAACATGACCTATGTCAAACATTTCTGGTTCACTTCCTGACTCCCACGTACATAAACACTCCAGGATCATTAATTCATTGCAAAATCTTGCCAAAAACACTGAGATTGTGTAAGTTTTAAGCCTTGTTATCCTACCGTGCTTGACCCTCTATCTCTCTTTCAGATTGTTCTTTGACCTGATTGTATTGTGACCACTCGTGCTCTGGCTACTGGCTGGTCAATGACATTAAATTTGTTTGTGAGTTAACTGTGGCTTTGTAATAAAGTGCCTCTGCACATGGATTTTCCCTCTCTGAGTCTGGTCTGTTATACTCAGGTTAGGTGGATTAAGCTCTATGGGCATTTCTGGATGGCTGCCTGATATGGTTTCCTGGTAATAACTACTGAATTGGAACTACATTACTGACCACTGAGCAAATGTAGAACACAATCCTGTTATTGTTATCCTGTTATTGAAAACACTGAAAATAAAACAGCAATAATGTATGCATAACATGGTTAATATATCCACAAAATGCCTTTAACTCCACTGTACACTCTGACACAAAGGTGTGGTGGAGCTGTCCACAGCACATGGCTTCACATCATGCCCACCAACCGATTCGCCATACTGAGCCATTGACAGCAACAAACCACATACAAACCACAGAACAACTACTGTATTTGACATGGAAATCAACATGCTAACATCTAATCTTTGAGATTGGAGAGTTTGTGGAAACCATACCAGAAGATGGAGTTAGCAGGATCATGGTGGGCTTTTCGGTCTCTGCACAGCACAGCAGCTGAAAAAGACCATATAACAAGTGATTTATTATACATTTCTTACAGAATCAGCATTTTTTTATTTTTTTATTTTATGACTTCTACATTATTGAGTCAGTAGAAAAACATTTTAGTTTTCTCAACATTATTTTTCCAGCACAAAATTAAATGTTACAGAAATGTTTGTATGTCAGTAAAGAAAGCAGGATATTATGTAAGAGGCCACGTTTCAGAAAAAAAACAATAAGATGCTTTGGCTGCAATGGCTGCAACAATAAGAAACAAGTGCGACAGTCAAAGTCTCCAGAAGAACTGTGTCTGGTTCTGCAAAATGCTCAGTAAAACCTACAGCTCATTTACTTATAAAACTGCACACATTGTACCTGAGACTATTTTTTTTTAAAGCCAAGGGGCGTCACACCAAATATTTACTTTGTTTCATTTATTACTAAATACTGCTTATAGTAATTTTTTTTAAATATAGAAACAGTTAATTTTGTTATTTTTGAAGGAATGTTTCCTCTACAGCATTTGCAAGACTGTGCAAAAGTCTTAGGCACATGCAAAGAAATGATGTACAGCAAAGAACAAGGCCCAGCATGCCTGACAGGAGTTTGGATGTTTGGCGGACTGGATGTAGACCAGGTTCTTGTGGTCGGTCTAAATAATGAATGGGTGTTCAGCCCCCTCAAGCCAATGCCTCCATTCCTCCAACGCTAACTTTATGGCTAGTAGCTCATGAGTCCCCACATCATAGTTATGTTCAGCTGGGGAGAGGTGGCGTGAGAAGGCACACAAATGGAGCTTCTGGTCAGGGATGGATCATTGGGAGACCACAGCACCCACGCCTGAGTCAGAAGCATCCACCTCTATGATGAACTGCAGCAAGGGGTCAGGTTGAATCAACACAGGGGCAGTGGTAAACAACTCCTTCAGCTTGGAGAAGGTGGACTGAGCCTTGGGGGTCCATACGAAGGCTGTAGAGGTGGAGGTGAGTCTAGTGAGGGGTGCTGCCACCCAGCTGAAGTTTTTGATGAAGTGGCGATAAAAATTGGCAAACCCAAGGAACCGTTGGAGCTATTTGATAATAGTGGATCTGGGCCACTCGACTACAGCCCGGATCTTCTCAGGGTCAGCCTTAACTCACCCGCTCTCGATAACGTACCCCAGGAATGTGACCATGGGAACATGAAACTCACATTTTTCAGCTTTGACAAACAAGCAAGTCTTGACAAACAAGACAAACAAGTTATCCAGAAGCTGCTGCAGGACTTCACGGACATGGAGAATGTGCTCAGTGAGCTCACAGGAGAATATTAGAATTTCGTCCAAATAAACATAAACAAAGCGATTCAGGATGTCCCAAAGTATGTCGTTGACGAGAGCTTGAAACACAGCTGGGGCACTGGTGTGGGGCATGACCAGGTATTTGAACTGGCCCAGAGGGGTGTTGAATGCAGTCTTCCACTCATTCCCTGCTCTGATCCTGACCAATTGGTATGTGTTCCGCAGGTCCAACCTTGTGAAGATAGTGACCTCATGCAGCAGCTCAAAGGCGGAGTTGAGGAGTGGCAAGGGGAACTTGTTCTTCACTGTTATGTTGTTGAGGCCCCGGTAATCAATGGAAGGGCGGAGGGTCTTATCTTTCATGGCCACAAAGAAGAAGCCGGCACCCAGGGGGGAGGAGGAAGTTCGGCAGCGAGGGACTCCGTTATGTATTTCTCCATGGCCTCCCTCTCAGGACGGGACAGGTTATACAAGCAACCAGAGGGCAGGGAAGCCCCAGGGAGGAGGTTGATAGCACAATCGTACGGGTGTTGAGGTGGTAAGGAAAGGCCCCAGTCCTTGCTAAAAACCTCAGCCAGGTTGTGCTACTCAGGAGGCACAGTGGAGAGGTCTGGAGGAGCAGGCATCAGGGAACTTGTGTTGGCCGCAGTAGGAGGAAAGGCTGATTTCAGGCAAAAAAAAAAAAAAAAAAAAAAGAGTGACAAAAAGTGCTGCAATTAGCGACCCTCCTGGCTGGGGGTTGTGTCTTTTCAGCTAAGAATAGCCTAGCACAAGCGGGTTACCTGGGGAGGAGATGAAGTTCAGCTAAACCGTCTCATGGTGGTTCACGGAAAGCACAAGGAGCAATGGGGAAGTGTGATGGGTGATCCAAGCTAGGAATTTCCCATTTGACAGTAATTGGAGGATCCAGGAACTCGATGAGTAAGCCAGACTGTGACACTAACTCCTTATCCAGGATGTTATCTTTGGTGCCCGAGTCGATAAGTGCCAGAACAGAGAGCTGCTTGAAGCACAGGGTGGAAGGAATCTGAAAGCGGGAAGGGGGAGGTGTTTGGCTCACCAGTAGCCTCTGTTCTACTGGTGAACCCACCCCTTTTAAACGCAAGGAGCAGTTAGCCAGGGCTTAGCCTGGTTAGACACAATAGCAGCATGCGCCTGTCTGGAATCTTCTCTCCTGCTCAGCAGGAGTAAGCCGGGTCCGACCCAGCCACATGGGTTCTTCCCCGGTTGACTTGGAGTTAGGTGACAGAATTCTGGGACGGGGCTGATGCTTGGGGCAGGATTGGAAGATGAACGAAGAAGAGAACTGGAGGTGAAAGGTGCCTGGGATTGGCTGGTTCTCTCTTTGCGCCACTCGCGCATGCAGTTATCCAACCTGATAGCCAGGGAGATTAGTTGGTCAAGGGAGTCTGACTCGACCTTCAGGGCTAATTCATCCTTCTTCCGGTCACTGAATCCATTCCCAAAAACTTCCTCAAGCGCTTCTTCATTCCAGTCTGACTCAGCAGCCAGGACCCGAAACTCCACAGAGAACTCCGCCACACTGCGGGGCCCCTGGAAGAGGGAAAGCAGGCATCTCTGCTCTGGGTGGTTGAAAACCCTCTGAAGTTTGGTGGTGAAGGAGATGAGGGAGGACCACAGAACTGGCTGCCTGTCCCAGATGGCAGTGGCCCAAGCTATGTCATTTCCCCCTCAATAGCCCCATGATGTAAAGCCACCTTAACCTCATCAGTGGCATGGGGTCTGGGACATGTGCTTCCTGCTGTGGTGGACTGGGAGAGGGCAGGCTGACTGGGCCAGGGGGTGTATGGGCCAGTTGGGGGGGGGATGCTGTTTAGTTGCTGGGTGAGGAGCCGGAGCTGGTCCATCATGCCCTGGTGGCTCTCAGTGAGTGCATGGAGATGTTGATCCAGGAGGGTTCCCTTATGGGACAGGGCTGACTACAGGGGAACTGGCTCTGCTGGGTCCATGTTGGCCAGATTGTTCTGTTATGTAGAACACAGAGACGAGGGGACCCAAATGTAGAACAGCGACACAGGACTGAAAGTTAACATGATTTATTGAAGGAAACTGGGGTGGAAATTGGGGTGAATGGGAAAGGAGTGTGATAATGAGTAGTCGGGGTCAGGATTCTAACTCCGGTCCGCCACGTGTGAGGCAAGTGCACAGCCAATGCGCCATAGGGGAAGGGAGAGCTGAGTGCAGAGCAAGAGATCCACGGGAAAAGCGAGGCAGGGAGCAAACAGGCAGCGTGAGCAGTAAACCTGGAACACGAGGAAAAACAGGCAGGATAAGCACAGGGAAACTCAACATAACGGAAAACTAACGCGAGGAAGGCCAGAATTGCACCACATTGTTGTAAAAAGTGGTTATTTTATTTACCGTAGCCTTCCTGTCAGCTTGACCAAGTCTGAACATTTTCCTCTGACCAAGGTGTCTCCCCACAGAACAGCCACTCACTGGATGTTTTTTTTTTTGCCCCATTCTGTGGAAACTCTAGAGACTGTTATGCATGAAAATTCCAGAGATCAGCAGTTTCTGAAATACTCAAACCATCCTGTCTCGCACCATAAACCATGCCACAATCACTGAGATCACATTGTGACGTTGGATGTAAACGTTAACTGAAGCTCTTGACCTGTATCTGCATAATTTTATGCATCAATCTGCTGCCATATGATTGGCTGATTGGTTAATTGCATGAATGAACAGGTGTACAGGTGTTCATAATAAAGCAGCAGTTAATACTTAATTTGTAAAACATTTTTTCAAAAATGGTTTCAGAAATAAAAAAAACAATACATCCCTTCCCTTTTTTAAGTATCTTGTTCTGTCCCAGGACTTTAGCTTAGTTCTTTAAGAAATAACAACAAAGTCAGCTGCCTTTTTCACCATATCCATGATACGTGAGTAGATGTGACCAACAAAATGAGTATGCTATGATTACTAGTTACAAATTAGTCATAATGGAAATGAGCTAATTGTATATTTTTGGAAGGGAGGTGTCACATGAAGGGCGCATGGTGGCTTAGTGCTTAGCACGTTCTCCTCACACCTCCAGGGTCGGGGGTTTGATTCCCACCGTGGCCCTGTGTGTGCAC
>JANDJT010000050.1:3829672-3843581 GCA_024331685.1 Stegophilus panzeri
ATGAATGGGTGTGTGAATGTGTATGTGATTGTGTGCCCTGCGATGGATTGGCACCCTGTCCAGGGTGTACCCCGCCTCGTGCCCGATGCTTCCTGGGATAGACTCCAAGTTTCCCCGTGACCCTGAAAAGGATTAAGCGGTATAGAAGATGGATGGATGGATGGATGGTGTCACATGAAGAATGATCATACATTGAAATGATTTTATTATTATGACTTTATTTCTTTTTTATTTTTATTAAAAGGGAAAAAAAAGCTGCAGAGATGCTGATATAAATGATTTCCAGAAAACAGGCACTTCCAAATCTGAGAGGTACTGGATCCTGTTCCAGCACAAATTAACCGTATATATTAAGGTCCATATACATATACATGGAACCAAATGTGGTCTTCTGTTGTTGTAGCCCAGGTACTGTAGCCTTCCTGTGAGTTCAAACCAGTCTGGTCATTCTCCTCTTGCCTCTCTCATCAGAACTGCCACTGACTTGATGTTTTTTGTTTTTCGCACCACTCTGTGTAAATTCTAGAGACTGCTGTCTGTGAAAATCCCAGATCATGTACTAGCTAGAGAAGATTTGCAAATTGTCAACAAGCTAAACCAACCACTTATTGCTTAATCCCCAACATTAATAGTATTGTAGCCATGTAATTAAACACTGTTAGTGAACTAATTTACTTAGGTTGAGACAAAGTTAACAAGACAGTAACACAGACATGTCTTGTGGAAGCAAATGGTCTGGCAGGCAGAGCTTGTTTTTATCAGTCCAAAACAGATCTACATGTGTATAATTCTGTAAATCGGCATTAAATCATCCAAGGACATAAGGTTGTTTTGTTTATTTATTTGTGTTTTTATGTTATGATTCTCATTGGGGTTTAATATGTTTCTTAGTTCCTTTTCATACATATACATTATAATGATAATGAGTCTTTACTGGTCACATACATTACAGCACAGTGAAATTCGTTTTTCTTTGCATATCCCAACATGTTAGGTGGTTGGGTTCAGAGCGCAGGGTCAGCCATGATACGGCACCCCTGGAGCAGAGAGGGTTAAGGGTCTTGCTCAAGGGCCCAAGAGTGGCAGCTTGGCAGTGCTAGGGCTTGAACCCCCGACCATCTGATCAGTAACCCAGAGCCTTAATCATCAAGCCACCACTGCCCCAATTATACATATGCAATACATACTGTTTAATACAAGTCTGTTTAATCAACAAATACTTTATTTATAAGATAATTTGTACCTGCACTTTTCTTTTGATGCAAACGCATAAAATTTACACTATAACAAATTTGCATGAAACAAAGATTCACATAAAAGAAATAATAATTACACCGGAAGGTTCAAATAAATAGAGAGAGAAAGACAGGATGAAAAAAAGGCACTCAATTATATACCAGACAGTAAACACACCCAACTCCTACCCATAAACTCAGCCCACAGCACTATCGGTTAATAAGAGCAGAAAACGAAGATATATTAAAAAAAAATAAAAAATCATATTAATCTCCACTTAAAAGGGGACCAGATTTTATCAAACGACAATATTTTATCCTTTAAGATATACCTCATTCTTCCTAAGTGTAATGTACCAGTTAATTCTGTCAGCCATGTTTTAAGGGTTGGAACTTTTTTTTGTTTTCTTCCAAAACAAAAGAAAGAATGATGAATGAAAACATGATAAACTTTCAGCTTTGGCTTTATTCTTTCAACAGTATACAAAGCAAATCAAAATCACAATTTTTAAAAACCCATGTATGTTAATTCTTAATGTAACAAATTTTACACACATAAAATTAAAAAAAAAAAAAAAGTATTTTAGTTAATAAGAAGGCTTGGAGACAAAACTCTTATTTTTGGTCCGACTTCAATGCTTCAAAAAGCACCTGATGGAGAGATGCCTGTACAGTCGCACCTGTCCGGCACGAGCCGCCTCGAACTCATTCATCTTCGGACTTGCATCCGCGCGGAAACTTACAGAAACACGACGTGCCCTACCGCCCACTCCGCGATGACGTCACGCCTGCCGCGAGCTCTCTCGCGCTATAAACAAGTATAAACAAGGCTTACGACGGAGAGCAGAGCACGAGCTCAGGTGTCGCGCGCTGCTCTCGCCTACATTTACAAGTGCGCAACACTTTCACGCAGGAAATCAAACCCTTCTTTCTGTGTATTAAGCTAACGCATGACCGACCACCGTACAGGCTAAACGTTACATAAACACATTTAACGTCTTAACCATTCCACACGAGTAGAAAGAGAAGGTGAACTTTAACGGAAATACTGCTTTATTTAATTATTTAAAAACAAACAAACAAACAAACAAACAAACAAAAAAAAACCGCTGTGAGAATACAGCTAAAGGTTCTTTCTCAGGACCACAGACACTAATATGTCTGTCTGTATGCCTGTCTGTCTGTCTATCTGTCCGCCTCCACACAGGCTTTAAATCACGTTATATTCGCAGCGACATTATTGCGAAGGAACATAATTATATACACCCCTCACACCTGCTTACATTATGACATGCATCTTAAATTATGATTTATATGCTATTTATATATAGAGTGAGAGAGAGAGAAAGAGAAAGCAAGACTAACATTGTTTTAATCCAGATTTCTGTTTTAAAACTTACCGGTAAGGACATGCAGGGATGCGAGTCAGACTTTAAAATGAACACTGTGGTGAATGTCGCGTCTCGAAGCGGATTTTATTCCTCCAGACAAAAAAAATATATATCCTTTTTTTTCCTTTTTTTTTTTTTTTTTAAAAAAAAAACAACCTGCAACTGTTTTCCCAGTGACCAAAAAGAGTCTTAGTGTGCAATTATATGAGTTGTAGTGCTCGCATCACCTGTCAGAAACATCAGCGTGCACGAATTCAGTGCGACACGTTTTAAAGACGCAGCACCCCTCACTAGAATATTCCACCGGAAATGACGCTCGAGCTTTTTCTAGAATTTTCTAACGTCGCAGCAGGACGAAAAATGTCGAAGTTCAGTAAACATACTGTAAAACACATATAATTATGACCTTGTTGTTTATTCAGACCAAATGAGTCACTTACGTGGTTTATTCACTATGCATTAAGCTTTATTCGCTTTGTTAGTGTATAATTAGAAATCTGTTATCTGGAAAGAAGCAAAAGTACTGAGCAAGCTCAAATTACTGAGCATGAATTATTCAGATGCATTCACATCTGACTACAGTGGATATATTGCAGGTTTGTGTGATGGAAAAAAAGAAGAAAAAAAAAGGGGAAAAAAGAAACGAGGATAAATTATGTCTGGTGTTCGTCCACATTTAATTTATAACCAACAGGTTGCCTAAATGTGCACACCCTTTAACTAGGCCTAATACTTTTGTTAAAGCACCTTTTGCTTATAATACAGCATTCAGTGTTTCTGAGTAAGGGTCTACCAACTTAGCACCTTGGTTTGACAATTTTATTCCAAATGTTTTTATTGCTAAAAAGATTTTCTGTAAACAAATAGAGATAAACTCAAACTTTATGATTATCACCATATTATACTCCATTCTTTTTTTATCAAAAACAACTCTTTTGAAAATAATCAAGGGCCTTTTTTGTTTAAAAAGAAAAATTGTGCAATATAAATGCAATATAATACAGTCTATTACAGCTACTAACTACAGGAAACAAATTTTAAATACTCAGTTTTAATTATTTTTTTTTATTAAATTACAAAAAAAGAAAAATAATAAAAATTCAATAACTTTTTGACTGTATGAGTTACACATGTAAAGCAAAATGCAATATGATGCAGTCTATTACTGCTACTAACGACAGCAAACAGATTTTTTTCAATCTCAGTTTTTTATTATTTTTTATTTAATTAAAAAAAAAACATAATAAAAATTCAATTACCAAATGCAATATGATACAGTCTATTATTGCTACCAGCTACAGCAAACACTGCATTTGGTTTTGCAGTTTCATTTGTGTAACTCATACAGCCAAATAGTTATTGAATTTTTATTATTTTTCTGTTAATTTTTTTTTAAATGTAAAAATCTGTTTGCTGTAGTTAGTAGCAATAATGTACAGTATCATATTGCATTTAGTTTTACATGTGTAACTCATACAGTCAAAAAGTTATAGAATTTTTATTATTTTTCTTTTTTTTTTAATTTATAAAAAATTTAAAGTTTTTTAAAAATCTATTTCATGTAGTTAGTAGCAATAATAGACTGTATCATATTGCATTTGGTTTTACATGGGAAACTCATACAGTCAAAAAGTTATTGAATTTTGATTATTTTTCTTTTTTTTTAAAAAAAAAACTGAGTTTTAAAAAATCTTTTTGCTGTAGTTAGTAGCAGTAATGAACAGTATCATACTGCATTTAGTTTTACATGTGTAACTCCCATGAGCAATAGATTATAGAATTTTAATTATTTTTCTTTTTTAAACGCAAAAAAACCCTTAATTATTTTCAAAATAGAGTTGTCTTTGATAAGAATGGCGCATCATATCATAAAATTTGACTGTCATTTCTATTTGTTTACAGAAAAACGGTTTTATATGGAACAATAAGTTTATATGTGTAATAAAAATGTATATCATTAATAATCATTAATAAATTTATATGCTTTAAAAATAAACAAATACTGTATCTATACTGTATTCTAACACTGCAATACGTTAGATATCCTGCCAAGTAGACGACGATAATCTTGGTAGAATCTTATACAGTTGCCCAGGTCATGCACTTTTTAGACGGTCCCTTACTGACTCCATTATTATAAAGTGCTGATGACCTGCATTGCTGAAAGATTGGCTTCAGCTGGCTTTAACGGGAGAAATTTGTAAAATTTGTTCAACTGTATTTGGTTCTCTGCCCACTCCGGAGTAAGAAAATACACATTTTGTACTTTATGTGTGTTTATTTTTTGAGAAATAGAAGAGAGAAGCTTGAATGTCAGTGAATGTCCAATAGAAAACCAACTTTACCATGGTAAAATACGTCACATTGTGAGTGGATATCCTGTGCACAGCCCTCTTCAAGTCATTCCACAGGTTTTCAAAATGGTGTTCTTTGGGTGATAAGCTGGCTTGTTTTTGTGCCAAATATATCTTATGAATTATGCTCAAGAAGTTCTACTTAGGTCTAGTCAAACCATGACACATAACATAATGGTTTGGGGTGATTTAGAGGGGCTTGGATGTTTGTTTGTTTTTGTCCATAACACTACAATGGTGAAAAAACATCTGACATTTTTTTTTTTATCTTAGTTTCATTTTTGTTGTCACTTGCAGTTTTTATAATAGAAGTTGGTGAGCACCACACAAGTGGTATTGAGGCCCTGATAAATAAAAACATATAATTAAAGCAGGGTGTACTTTCTTTTTCCAATGACTGCTCCTCACCTCACTAATAAGTCACTAAGAAGTGTTTCCAAAAAAAAAAAAAAGTTTGATGGAATGTTCAGTGGGAAAATAATCCTGATGACTTTTGCCACTCTCTTTCAAACATTAATTATCCCCCTCAAGCAACTCCAGTAACATCTCCTTAATTATGAAAGTAGATAAATTGCCCTTCTTGGTGTGCATCACTTCAATAATAAGTAATTAAAAAGCTGCAGTAATTCTGCATAACTTCACCTTTTCAATTCTTTAGTCCTGTATTATATTATCCTGCTGAAAAAAAAGTTTAAATCATGATCATTCCAAGGATCATCTCACAATAGCACACAGCCACTCCCTGCTGACAAATCCAGCATCCAGCTACCAGCTGCCAAAGAAGAAGAAAATAAGATAGTAGTGAAGTAAACAGAAAACCAAATATTCATCAATCCATGTAATAAGAAAGCTTGTCATCTTGACCAGTTTAGCCGGTGTATTGGCAGCTGGTGGTCAGACCAAGCTAGATTTTTCATCAGGGCTGGTCATAAAGCCTACATGCAGGTCTAAACAACTAGTCCTTTGTCTAATCTACACTCATGCAATACATGTCATTTTTATTGCTTAAGGAACAGGGTAGGCACGATGGTTTAGTTGTTAGCACGTTTGCCTTGCACCTCTGGGCCTTCACCCTGTATGCCCCTTGCTTTGGGGGTTTCCTCCGGGTACTCTGGTTTCCTCCCCCAGTATAACGACATGCACTTTAGGCTGATTTGGCATTTCCAAAATTGTCTGTAGTGTGTGAATGGTGTGTAAATGGGTGTCCAATTGTGCCCTGTGATGGACTAGCCACCTATCCAGGGTGTCGCCACGTTCCCGGGGATAGGCTCCAGGCTCCCCCACAACCCTGTGTAGGATAAGCAGTACAGAAACTGGATGAATGAATGGAACAGAGTAGCATGCCGTATTCAAAACCAGTTCACTCAACATGCTTCTTATATATCAAGATGTAAAACCTCTTAAAACATATAAAACAGCCTTTCTAAACCCGACTGGTATCAGCCGTTACTTGATTTTCATATTGGTTAAACTGGTGTTGTTGTTACTGGCTAGGAAAGCAGAGGAGACCGCCAGATTTTTTGTTTTGTTTTGTTACTTTTCTTCCAAACCAACAACGTTCACCCAATCAGGACAAAAAATTGAGAAAGCTCTGCCTGTTGCACTAGAATTCAAGTCAGAGTTGAGTGTGAAGCATGTGTGTATGTGTTTTGGGGGAGGGGGCATGGTGTTTTAGGGAGTTTCACAACATATACTGAAGGTAACTTCCAACACAGTTGCCTGGAATAACTCTTCTGCAATACTGGAGTGCCACCGATGGCCTCTTAGTCAGAGTAGCAATATGGTATTGCTAACAAGCTGCCAAAACACAGCTTGTTTGGGCTAAACTGCATACCATCTTTGCCAGCTCAGAGCCAGGAAAAAAAACTTCTTAATTACTGCTATTAATGCAAATTTATATAATCAGAAAGCTTGTCATCCTGACTAGATTGGCTTGCGTATTGATAGCTAAAGACTGGATTTTTCAGCAGGCCAGGGCATGAAGCCAGGTTTCAGGTCTAAACTCCCAGTCTTTTGACTTGTTGACCCTCAAGCAAAACAAGTCGCTTCTATTGCTTAAACAACAGGATGAGGGTAGCCATCTGCAAAATCCTTGCATTCCCCTTACATATTCCCTGAATCTGGTTCCTCCATTTCTTCTTCGAATCATCTCAGGGGTTATGACAAATCTTGTAGTTATGATTATATTAGGGTTATGACCTTAGTAAACGTTATGACCAAAGTGGAATTATGACTATATTGAGATTTTGAAATATGAGTAGTAAATATAAAGTAAATAAAGTAAATATGATCATATTGGGGTTATGACTATGGTGAAAATACAACTATAGCATACAAGAATTATGACTGTTGTGGGGCTATGGTTATATTGGAAATATGGCTGTTGTGTGGATATGACAACAGGGACGTTAGGACTAGTGTGGAAATATGACTATACAGGTTTTATGATAATGTTAGTATTATAACCAAAGTGTGGGTATAGTGCAATGATGAGTATATTTGGATTATAGTATAAATATACTATTTTATGCAGATCTGTATGCAAAATTATTTATGACTATATCTGGGTTACTATAATCGCATGATGACCGGACTAAAACCTTGCCCTCTGTAGATAAGTAGGTCAGTGTGTTTAGTGGCCCAACAACCTGAACCATCTATGTTAGTCAATAATAATTATTATATTATAAAGGTTAAATATTAGAGCGAGTCAGTGTAATTAATGTGTAAAAAGAAAGAAAGTGTAATAAAAAATTATCAGTGTCTCAATGAAAAATCTGAACCATGATCTTTGTACTCTAGTAATACAGTCACTTTTGTTTAGTGACTTACGGAGGAGGATATTTTGGCTTTCAAGAACAATGTGGGATTGAAGTGTTGCTCCACTGCAGGGTAATTCTTAGTAACCCTTTTTGTACACAAGCTTATGCTAGGTTTCAGGAACAATAGAAAATACATAATAAGGACATGTCTACTGGGTAATTATTGTAGAGTAAACACTGTAATTACAAAGACACTTGTTTTGGAGGTAGCCCTGGAGCACCAATGCCCTGCACTGCAACCTCACTGCATAGAATTAAGACACTCTAAAATGTCATGTATTTCCACTGATGCATGCATCAAGAACTACAGTAAAAACACACCCAAGCGCATAAAAAGTGAAAAAGAGGTACCCATCAATTGGCTTACGGATTTGTAGAAATAACATTAAGAAGATTTAATACATTTGCTTTAGATTCTTTGTATTCACAAGGGAAACAATTCTCACTACAGAGTCATTGCTGTGAACTCTTCTCGATGTGAGCAGGTATGTAGCACACAAACAAAATTCAGAACCTGTCCTTATCTCCCAATATAACAGATCCCTCATGTTGAGCCAGATAAAAATAGCATGAATAAAGATAACTTCATGTCACTACTGGAACAAGATAAGCTGTTGTAATAATAAACAAAGACCTCGAGTAACATGTAACCTACAAATGGTGTGGAATAGATACCACAATAAGAAGAAAAATATATAGTTATCTCCATAATTATGGCACAATTATTCAACGTTTCCACCTAAACAACTGAAGAAATTATTCGTAAAAATAAAAACCATTATAAACTCTTTTTAGCTCTCCAGTGGTAACACAACAGACAAAAAAAACAACATGCCACAACCATCTGTGTCCAGGAGTCCTAGAGAGCCTCCCCTGTCAATCATAGTGACAATAGCTAATTGGGAGCATTTATGATCTCATGTATGCAGAAGATGGTGGTTAGTGCTTTCCTCCATGTGTTATGCTACTCTGTGACGCAGCATGAAAAGAAGTTCGAAAAGATGCAGTAGCTGGTTTCACATGTTTCGAATGAAGCCCATGGTAACCCACACCCTCCCCAGTAGCTGTCATGTGATAGGAGAGAAGAGGAGATAGTGGGTGGGAATTGGCAAAAAAAAAAACCAATTGGGGATGAAATGAGGTGGAAAGACTGTTCATTTGGTATTCATTTGATGTACTTTATATATATTTCTTACCCATTCAGAATAAGGAATGGCAATAATTCCTATTAGAGGACAAAAATATTTCACACATTATTACACAATTTGGACTCTGGACTCTGAGGATGATGAAACTCTTGTAAGCAAAAATCTGCAAAGCACACACAGCAGTGCAGCTGTGAAAGGTTAAATGTGATACTAAAAATCACTGCAGGCTTCTGCATTTTGCAAACTCAGACACCACTTTTCTCCAATTCAGCAGTCCAATCACTGTTGCTTAAGCACGGAGTTTGGCAATCTTCACACAGTAACACTCAGCATGTCGACCCAGATACAAACGCGACCAAGTAAGTGAGCAGAATGAAAAATAGTTTTGTGATGGACAGATCCAGTAACAATCAGTCACACAAAATCTCTTCTGTTTGGTGGATGTTAAAAGGCTTCCATTTGCAAATCTCACTCACCTTAACATAAACAGTTAGAAAAACAACCACCTCTATGATCACTTCTTTTGTGAAGAGGAATCTGTATTTATACAGACAGGTTGCACTGTGGTGTAAAAATCAGAGTTTTTAACGTTCATGTTTTGCCATAAGAAGTTTCACTTACTACTGTAACTAATAATAATAAACACCATGTTAGAACCTCATAGTGTTCACAACTCCAGAGTCCCCAGAGTTTAATCCTGAGCTCTGGTTACTGTCTATGTGGAGTTATGAGTTTTCTCTTAGTGTTCATGTGTGGTTCTGTCTGATCTTCTAGTTTTCTTCCACCTATGAATGGACTGGCTATTGTAACTTGCCCCTGTGTGTGTGTCTGTGTGTGTGTGTGTGTGTGTGTGTGTGTGTGTGTGAGGCCTTGGCTTCCTTTCAAAAATGTATTCATGCATTTCACCCAGTGTTCTTGTGATACACTGTGTCAATACTAAAGTAGTTCCAGAAGACGAATGTATCTTTAACAAAACATAATCAATACAACCAATAAAGCATTGCATCCTGACAACTCCAGGGTCCCCAGTACGTTCCTGTACTTGGGTTACTGTCTGTGTGGAATTTTGCATGTTCTCCCTGTGTGTATGTGGGTTTCCAATGGATTCTCCAATTTCCTCCAACCTCCTCCATCACAAAAATATGCCATTGTATTAGCTACTCAATTGCCTAAATTGCCCCTAGCTGTGAATGTGTGTACAGTACTGTGAGAAAATATTTGCTGATTTCTTCTGTATTTGTGTATACCTCATTCTAAAACAAAGGCAACCTGAGTAAACACACAATACAGTTATTTATTTGTTTATTTATTTATTTATTAAAGCAAAAAAAGTTATCCAACATCTATCACCAATGTATAAAACTAACTGCCCCTTTAAACTTAACATCTGGTTGTTCCACCTTTAGCAGCAATAACTGCAATCAAATGCTTCTGATAACTGGAGATCAGTCTTTCACTTACTTCTAGAACTAGGACTTATTCCTACGCTTCGGATCATTGTCTTGCTGCATAATCCAGTTACGCTTGAGTTTCAACTTACAGACTGAAGACCGGACATTCTCCTTTAGGATTTTCTGGTAGAGAGCAGAATTCACATTTCCCTCAATTGAAAGTTACCCAGGCCCGGAAACATCAAAGCATCCCCACACCATCACACTTCCACCACCATGCTTGACTGTAGGTATGATGTTCTGTTTGTGGAATTCAGTGTTTGGTTTATGTATCGGGACCCCTGGAGGCTGGAGGTCTAAATATACCTCTAGTTGGGAGAAAGGATCCCGGAGTAAGCTTTCTAGAACTTCACAGTCTCCACAATTTCTACTTGGTATATTAATCTTTATCTTGCTCACTGAAGAGCTTTCCAGTTTTAACATGAATCTAAGAATCAATTTGTACATTTACAAGAATCAAGTTACATAACCGGAGACTTGTTATTTAGTACTGTTTTGTTTGTGTAGATTGGGTGTCATGAAGTCTTTAATGACATCAATGTTTAACCTTGGCTGACATTTGCAGAAGTAATGCGAGAAATGAATGGTATTACATAAGAAATGTTCTGCATTGTTCAGTCAGATACAGAGAAAAACTTATTAATATGATGAGATTAGTTATACGACACTGAGCTACACAAGTTTAGGCAACCACACTAAATCCAGTTGCTTAATCTCCAGAGGATGGTCACATCTCTGAGGCGGAGTGCAATCCATGCACTAGTTCACTGGGGGACATGAACTTCCACATTTTGTATCAGAGTACAATGCCTATAATGCATACTGTAGTTTGGGTATAATTATATTTAAAAAATGGAGGGTGTTAGTAAAGGATAGTGATGATATTCACAGACTAAATAATTTGCCTGGCATTTAGAATATAGTTTTCTATAAACCCTGTATTTCCCATCATTATTTTATTTTGTTTATATTTTGTAATCTATAGAATAGGTCAAGACCTCAAGAAACAAGGGAAACTGTTTCGGGGGGGAGTTGTTTGTCCATAGAAAACAAAGGTGTTCATCCCAAAGGTGTTCAGTGGGGTTGAGGTCAGGGCTTTTTGCAGAACACTCGAGTTCCACTACAACCTTGGCAAACCATGTCTTTACAGAGCTCGCTTTGGGCACAGGCGTATTGTCATTCTGGAACAGGTTTGAGTCTTCTTAGGTCCAATGAAAGGGAAATTGTAATGCTACAGCATACAAAGATATTCTATACAATTGTGTGCTTCCAACTTTATGACAACAGTTTGGAGAAGACCTACATATGGGTGTGATGCTCATGTGTCCACACACTTTTGCCTATAGAGTGTACAAGCAAACTGAAAGATTTCTAGGAGGCTCCATTTACTACCCTTTGTTTTGCCTTAAAAGTTCTATCTAGAACCCTAATGAAAAAAGTTCACCTGTGTGACTGGAGGCATAGCGGTAGGGTTCCAGTTTACTCCACAGTAAATTTGAGTTTAAATCCAGATACAGATACTTGGAGCACTAAACCGATACAGATACATTATGTTACATCCATGTGTACCTAATGAACTGGCAACTCGGTGTATTGTATACCTCTTAAAATGTATTTTAATGAAACACTTTCATCTCCAGAACAAAGAAATACTGTTTCAGTACTTCAGGTCTAGGTTGGCATTAAGCAAAAATACTTTTATTGCAAACTTGTGGTTTTTGCTACTTACAATACATGTTACATTAGAAACACAGAGGCAAGTCATTGGCAGAAGACAGAAGAGTATGTGCTTGTAGTGTGTTTAGCACCATTGGGTTTTTCATATACACCAGTAATTTAGAGGTTAACGTTTGGAAGGTTGATGGTTTCTCTTAAAACAGAAATTGCGTATTAAAAAAAATCTCCCAAAAAACAAAAGGGTCGCTCGTTTCAGCCTCCGACGTGTCTCTCGTCTTTCGCTTCGGCGTCACCTGAGATGTGGAGTGTATTTGGAGCTAGGGCCTTCCCAGTGTACAGAAACCCCGTCCCTGTGTTCTAGAAGTGTCTAAACCGTCTCAGAGAGAACAGAGAGGAAACGAAAGGCCGCGGAGTCTTCAAGTATTAAACACAGCTCAGCGCACAAGCTTCAGACACACATTATTAGGACCTAGAATCAACTCGAGGAAAAACAGGCTAGGGTTAATTAGCATCCTTCCCAACACAAATATTTAATATAGATCCATATATTCATATGCATATAAATAAAAATTCAGTGCTGTAAAAACATTTCTGATCACATAGGATCTGAGCCATCAGTGAAGACACGTCATGTATTTTTTTTTTTTGGATATTCTCTCTCTCTCTCTCTCTCTCTCTCTTTTGAAATCATGGCTAAAACAAAAGCTAATGCAGGACTATGTAAACTGATATCCCATGTTAATCATCCTTCATTACACAACACTTAGTGAAATATGTAGTGTTTTCTCTCGCTTTCTTTTGGTTTATGCAGCACAGAGTAAAAAAAAAACGATTTTTGGCAGCAGTAAGGCACCAAGAGAATATATCAGTGTGTGTGAGTGTGTAGGTTAAACACAAAGCAAAAACACTTTGGCGGTCACGGAGAGCCCTGTATGTCTCTTGCTGTAAGTGTGTGTACGGAGGTTAAAACTGAGGTGAAATGTATTTGCAATCCTGTACATGTATGAGAACAGTCTCTTGTATTGTATGTGTGTGTGTGTGTGTGTGTGTGTGTGTGTGTGTGTGTGTGTGGGTTAAAATGCAAGTGAAATGCATCTGCAGTCCTGTAGGTGTCTGAGATCCGTGTCTCTCCTGTGGTGTGTGTGTGTGTGTGTGTGTGTGTGTGTGTGTGTGTGTGTGAGTATTTCCTCAGTCTCTGGGTGGCGCTGCAGTATCTTTGTCTACGATGAGCAGCGCCGCACGTTTTTGCCGCCTTCAGCGTGGAGCTGCAGGTCGATGGGCCGCGAAGGCTGTTCTCCTGGCCGGCCGTTAAGCAAAGACAGGTTCTTCACGCAACCCGTGATGCCTGAGGAGAACTTCCCACCAGTGAGAGCAGCCATGTCTGGAGCTCCACCTGTCGCCATAGACACAACAGCCAGTTAAAACTTTAAGGACCATCATTTTGTTCTATATTCAACAGTCAATTGATTGGGTTCCACTAAAATGACATTAAAACATAGGAAAAAGTCCTCTGTAGAAGTGCACCAAGTCTGACTGGTGTTGCACGACATTCATTTGCATAATGAAACCTGATTGGCTCTTGTATTTTATGATGCAATAACACTTGCCACGTGTTTTTTTTTTTTTCTTTTTCCAAAGCTCATTTCATCCCCAAGGACTTCAGCAAGCTGCCACACTGACATTTTAGCACTTAGATTATTTGCCTGAAAGGAATTTGTTTTTAGAAAACTCATGCTTACATTTTATATACAGTAGCAAGAAAAAGTATGTGAACCTTTTGGAATTTCATGGTTTTCTGCATAAATTTGTCATAAAATGTGATCTGATCTTC
>JANDJT010000050.1:3872305-3883967 GCA_024331685.1 Stegophilus panzeri
TAGTAGCAGCAGCAGCAGCAGTAGTAGTAGTATTAGTAGTAGTAATAGTAGCAGTAATAGTAATAGCAGCAGCAGTAGTAGTAGTAGTAGTAATAGTAGCAGTAAAATATATAAAATATATAAATAGGTAACATATAATACAAAATATTTATTCAAAGATTTATTTTTACATTTTCTTCCAAAATCTCCAAAACATTTTGGGTATATATTTTCAGAGGCCAAAAAGAATCATTGATTAGCCTACTTCATATTCATTTCCACGTTAACTGAAACTTTTTGATGCACTCTTTTTATGGGCTCGAGTAATGGAACGTACAGCGCAAGCTATCACGTCAGCTTTCCGAACGAGCGACAGCATGGAAAGGATCGACAGCTGCAGTACATCTGGAATCATACCGAGTGGAAAATCTACTCAGGATGCTGAAAATCTTCGAATATTTATTGCATATTTAAATCGGCATGTGCTTTCCGGTTCACAGTTACACAGCATACTATATGGGTTATCCCCTCACAACCAGTATAAACATTGAAACGAGGTGAAAATAAGGTCGCTCGTGCGCAGGGAAGCATCTTGCATGCATGCGGCGTGACACCGGAGCCCACCTCAGAACTCCGTCTTTAATGTGATGATTGTGTGGAAGCAATCCTCCCTCCTTCAGCCACTCCAGAGTGATCTCCGGACCTCCGCTGGCTGAGCACGTGAACTCCACTGCACTGCCCAGAGCCTTCACTTCAACCTGGGGGGAGACGCGCACCGACAACGGCGCTACACGCGGACATATCACAGGGATTAAATCAGACTCCTTACCCGCCAACACACATCGTATAATTCTAAAGACCTTCTTCGTGAGCTCGATTAGATACCTCAAACAGGAAAAAAAAAACAGCATTTTCAACAGACTGCCAAGCCAAACTACTCACATCGTACGGACACTTTTGCTACAGCCTCGCTCCTGCCCACTTTGTTGCTGGCCACACACTTGTAGGTTCCAGCATCGCTTGGGGAAGCCAAGTTGATCTGTAGGTCTCCTCCCTGCACCTCAGCCCGGGCGGGCAGCCTGCCGTCCACCTTGCTCCATTCGAAGCGCATCGGTGGTGTTCCATGTGCCAGACACTGCAGTCTGATGACCTCGCCGACTCGCACCGCCACGTCATTAGGAAGCGTAGTGGTGTATGGAGGTGCTAATAGAGAACCACACACGGTTAGAGCATTCAAATGAATTCATTCATCTTCAGAAAGCACTGTATCCTGGTAAGGCTCACTGTGAATCCAGACCGGACCAGGAATACACCTGATCGATCCGCCTAGTGACATCACGTTCACGATTACACAAGTCCAGTCTACTTGACTTACTTCTTCAAGACTGCACGTCTCCGATTGGCCAGCGATCGTGAAAATAAATAAATAAATAAATTCTCAACTCACTCTCTACATCTACCATGATGGTGACTTCGCTGGTGCCCATGTGGTTGGTGGCGTTGCAAATGTACTGCCCAGAGTCCTGTCGTCCCACGTTGGGCAAGACAAGACTGTTATTGACGATCTTATGTCTCCAGGGAAGAGGTGCACGGTGTTTCGACCAGGTGATCGTGGGTTTCGGGAATCCTGCGAACAACAAACATCATCAACACACAAACACATTTGCCACCTGTTTTCTTATTCGTAATCAGACTGGCATTAGACGAGTGAAAAACCTCATGACTGTACGACACAATAACACGGTTCTAGTTTTCAACGAGGATAATATTGACATTAGATGAGTTATAATACCGCAGCAGGAGTCAAGGTGTTTAACGTTTTTGGTTAGGGAAACCATTTTAAACAGGACTTGTTAAGACAAGAACTCTTAGTCTTCGGTAATTACGAAATCCGATTGAGAAATATCATTTTCTCTGACCAGTATCTTCATTCTTTGTTTGTTAAACGCTTATACCCCTTGTGCTTTTGAATTTTCAAAGAAGGCACTGATGTGCTCGTTCTTATATGCTATGGTTCCTATAGTAACGACGTAGACAGGGTATGGCAGAACGGCGAACACTTCCCATAACATAAGACTAATAATAAACAGATTAAAAGACACATTGCTGTTTAACAAAGAAAAACATCATAATTAAAATGAGGTTTCCTGTGTGGAAATGTTTATTGAACAATTTTGGAAGGTCTCCAGTGTCAGTCAGAGGTGACTAGAAGCTTCCCGCACTTTTGTGTGCTTTGTGGTTTCTCTGTAACAAGCCTAATATTTACAGTACCATCTTATTAACGTTAAAAGTAAGTGGAAGAATGACTGTTTATAGCTACTTTAACATAACTCATAATAGGAACTAACTTGTTTTATTGTGTATCGATGCTATAATGAGTACAGAGCTACACATTTCTAGCTGCATATAGATTCAGGTCATATAACGTCAGGTCAATTTGACTTAAATGAAATAGCACTTCTTGTAGCGGACATATTTGTTGTTAATTGCCAGCATTCATGTAATGAAGTAAAACATCATTTTAACAAGATTATCGATATAGTAGAAGGTCCATATTTACCGTGGGCATCACAATGTAGAACCGTAGTTGTTCCCTCCACTACAACCACCAGAGGCTCACGCACGATGGCCTGGGGCACAGTTGGAACCTGGGCTCCACCTTCTATAATCACCTCTACCCGGGTCTCTGATCTGCCCTGGTTGTTCTGAGCTGTGCAAATGTATGTGCCGCTGTCCTCAGGCCGTGCAACCAAAATCTGATCAATCAAAAAAAAAAGAAAGAAAAAAAAAGCAAGAACAACGATAAACCTTGTTAAGATGTCTGCAATAAGGCATAAACACCAGCACACACAGAGGATGAATGAACCTGCATGACAGCGTTGGACTCCATGGGCACGGGGCTTCTCAGTATTGTCTTGCGGTTGTTGTCCAGCCTGTGCCAGGTGACAGAAGGTCGTGGCTCTCCAGCTGCCTGGCACTCCAGGTTAATGGGTTCACCCACCTTCACCCTCACTGGCCCTGTGGGTGTCACCGTGGTTTTGGGGAGTTCTAAGGGAAGCAGAGTGACCATAAAGTGAAACAGCAGAAACTTTTACCTCAGCAGGGTCCCAAGTGAGTAAATAATGATTTTTTGATTGCTCAGCTTATTCATTGAGCGAGAAATAGATATACACTCAAAAGAGACAGCGTAATAGAGAAACAGCATATAAAAGAGGAACAACAGAGAGAATGACAAATAGGATAGATGGATGGATGGATGGATGGTCAGGTGGACAGTTGTGTGCATAGATGGTTGGGTGAAGTATTGGATCCAGAGATGAATGGTCAAGTGGATGAAGTGATGGATGGATGGATGGATGGATGAATGGTGGATGTTCGGGTAGATGACTAGGTGAATAGATGTAGGGGTGGGTGGATGGTTGGTTGGATAAATGGATGATTGATAGATGATTGGGTGGAAAGTCAGGTGGCTGGCTGGATGGATAGATGCATGGACGGCTGATTGGTTGGATGGATAGATGGGTGGATGGGTATATGTATGGATGGATGAATGGATGGTTGGGTGGATGGATGATTAGTAGATGGTTGGGCAGATAGTCAGGTAGTTGGCTGGATGGATAGAAGCATGGACGGCTGATTGGCTGGAGGGTTGGATGGATAGATGGGTGGATGGGTATATGTATGAATGGATGAATGGATGGTTGGTCAGGTGGATAGTTGGGTAGATGGATCGAGGGATGGATGATTGGTAGATGGTTGGGCGGACAGTCAGGTGGCTGTCTGGATGGATAGATGGGTGGATGGATATGTGTATGTATAGATGAATGGATGGTCGGTGAGGTGGATGGCGGGGTGGATAGATGCATTGATGATTGGATTGATGGATGGTTGGATGGAGGGATTGATGGCTGGGTGGATAGTCAGGTAGCTGGCTGGCTAGAGGGATGGATGTATGGATGGACAGCTGGGTGGTTAGATGGACATAGACAGGTGGAGAGTTGGTAGGATGGTTGGTTGGATGACAGACAGACTCTAATAAGCCTATACAGGAAATTATTAAAACAACAAAACATAACACAGTGCGAGAAGGAAATACAAATATCGCATAAGAAATAAACAGTACATACAATAAATGCAGTTGTAAAACGAAATAACTAAAACATCACAAAAACAAGACTATATGAAATATACAAATTAGTAGTGCTCCTTTGTTACACTTATTTTAAAATGTCTTAAATATTTCACCAGCTCTAAAAGGTTCAGGACCTCTAAAAGCTTGAAATATTAATCGATTATCATACCTCTGACAATCAGAGACGCAATGCTGTGCGTGACTCCGTATGGGTTGCTGGCCACACAGCGGTATGCACCACGGTTTACTGGCTGAGCACTGGAAATGGTGAGCACTGAACCATCTGGACTGACCTTCACATTATCTACAATAAAACAATTATAACATGTAGAACCGAATACACACACCGTATGGTATTAGGGCATCTACAGTAGGGCAACTGATAAAAGCGGATACAAATGGATAAAGAGTACGATGTGTCAGTCTTCTATGAATATAAAAATTCATTGGCATAATTGTTGGCAAATTGCAGTGGTATGATCAGAATAAAATACTTTATGGCAAGCTGTTATTGTAAAATAATCAGCTTTGTGTGTGTAACAGTAACTCTGTTACAGCATTGGACCCCATCGTTGATTATTTTCCGATAACAGCATGTCCTGATGTGTTTTATTCTTTAAAAAAAAAGGTGCTTGTTTACCTTGTAAAGGCTCATTAGTAGAGAGTTTCCACTCCATACGGACAGGCTGCGCTCCGGTGTGTAATCGGCACCTGAAGATGGCCGACTCGCCCGTCTTCACTACTACGCTGTGGGGCTCGATGGAGATGATCGGGCTCTGGTGACCTTTTCCACAGGCAGAGCACAATAACCATTACACAACTGCCCATAATATAATACCCATGTAAAGAAATTCCATAAATCCCAGATGCCTTCAAAAATAATGAAATGAAACATTTCTCCAAGCTGTGCGATAAACTAAACACCACCAGACTGTAAAATTCAAGCATTCCTTTTTACAGCACATGTTGACACATCCTTATCAGCGAGAAAGCACATCATCCTATCATCATTTCTTCCCTCCGAAATGCCTTTAGAAAGTAAAAATATCAATGTAAAAAAAAAAAAAAAAAAAAAAAATCTACTTGAATACCGATGCCTTGTATGGCTCTCCTAGAGCAGTTCAGGCTCTTTCTCATGAGCAAAACAGTGGCTGTCTGGAAATTCAGAACATTCCGGTTACTAGCTGAGAAGCTTAACTGAGGTGTTGGCTTTGGAGAAAGTGTGCATTTTACGAGCGTGGATGTGAGCTGGAAAATGTCAAACAGTTGCTTGTGTAAAAAATCCCTCATCATAGTGCTCTAGACGGATGCGCTCGAGAACTGTTCTTAAAACAGTGAGCTCTTGTATGAGTGAGGTGCTTACGAACGGCCTCGGAGGTAACGGAGACGTAGATGCTTGCTTGGCGAGTGTTTGGGCCTCCGTAGACCCTGCAGATGTACTCCCCAGAGTCGTCCTGGGACGCCTGAAGAATGCGTAGCTTGGATCCGATAACCTAAGGCATACAGTCAGGTCTGAACAAAAGCTTGGCAAAACACACCCAAGATAAAATCAAATACGGGATTTCTGATTATTTCTTCTTCACTTGTTTGCTGCTGTTATATTATTGCTCGCATTTATGGTAAGTAGTAATAGTCATACAGTAGCTAAAACAGAATAATCCTGAATTGAAAATCAGACCAAACGAACCTGGTGGTTAGAGGAGAGGCCTAAGCCATTAGCTCTGCTCCATATGACAGAAGGTGGAGGGTTTCCTTGGACGACGCAGTTCAGTTCCAGCATCTCTCCCTGCACCACGTTGCTGGTTGTGCTTTGGATGGTGACATCAGAGGGGACGGTCTCACCTAGAAGCAAATATTTTGTCCTTTGAGATATACTGTATGTTGTATAGAACACCATCGCTGGATTTTATTAGAGCTGGAACTAATGCAACCACTCATTCAGTTGAGACAATTTTGAGATTACGGTAGATTACAAACGGGTTACTGACCCGATTCAGTTGTAGCTCCAGTTGTATCCATGCGAAACGCATTCAAGTGAGAAATACCGCTACGAACTAACGAGGCTCTGATTTTCAGCCATGTTAGTTTACTTATTTTACTCTACATGCTGAAAACCTGCCTTATAAACTCTTCACCTTCACACAAATGGCAAACAAATTGCCAGCATATGTGGCAAAATATGTGTACAAACACCCCACACACCACAATCTAGAACATCTGCATGAATCAGGCATGCACAAACAGGCCTGGCTTTATTTATCTACAAAAGCAGGTCGAATTTATGCTTGGTCTCACAACTCTAAATTACTGAACCAAATTTGCATATCAAAAACGATTTGAATAACCATTTTTAAAGGCATTTTAGGAATATTTAGGGCCCTTTTGAGATCATAAAATTTGATTTGTAGCTATACTGTGCTCCGGAATTATTGACACCCTTTAAACCGCGTATTCAAAATTCATTCATCTTTGGTCAGGGTCATTTTGGATGTGGAGGCTATCCTGGGAACACTAGGAGTGAGTGTATGGGAATACACACATTCACACCAAGGGGCAGTTTAGCATAGGCACATTTTTTGGGAGGTAGAAGGAAACAGGAGAATGCAGAGGAAACCAGTATGGACACGAGGAGAACACATGAAGCTCAACACTGACTGTAACCTGAGCTCAGATTGAGAGGTGGTAATGAACTGAACTCAATTCAGTTCATCGTTGTCCATACAAATAAAGCAATCAATCAATCTTCATAAGAACTTGCCAGGAGGAGGGCAAACGATCATATAGGCTGCCCGCACAATGAGAAAGATGGTGGGGGGGGTGCCAATAATTTTGAAAGCAGCGTTTTACAGCTTAAACATATCATTCCTTGCATGTCATATTCTTCTACTACATTAATTTTCACCAATAATCCTGAATGCCATTACATTTTACTCAGTGAACTGTCACATTGCTCAAAATGTCACGTTTTCGGTCTACCTTTAATCACAGTGACGTCAATAACGGCCTCGGACGAGCCGACGGCGTTCGTCCCGATACACAGATACGTGCCGGCGTCGGACATCTTCACGTCGGGGATGAGCAGAGTGCCGTAGTCAGTGCGCTCCATTCGAGCCTAGTCACATTTAAGAGGAAATGAAATCATCACAACGCAAGACATGTTCAAACTCTCTCGTTTTCACATTAAACAGATTGATCCGTTTGCTACTGCGAACAATTTGCAACGTTTCTTACCTTGCACCACCTGATCGGGAATCTATACGCACGATCACAGGACACGTCATGTACTCGTTTAATAAACCGATTAGTGGGATAGCTGCAGAAGCACCTACGTTATTCATTTGTATGATGGTTTGGCTTAACAAGTCTCATGTACTGCATAAGACATAAATGTTAGGCTCTAGTTCTTGATGATACATTAATTATGACTAACTGCAATTATTAATAGCATTATTAATAGGGTTGATTAGACATTTCACAAAGTGGCATATGTGATCATTAGAGCTGCGCAGGGTTAGAGCTGTTATAAGAAATCCTACACCCTCTTCTTTCTTATTCATCTTTCTATTCAACAACAACTTTTTTTTTTTTTTTTTTTTTTTTTTTCCTACTGTAATCTACTTAATCCCATAAACAGCACAAACCTTCACCATTATCCTTCCGAAGGACAAATATTCTTAGCTTTAAATATCACATTAAATGGAAAATGGAACCATTTTTGTACTATTTGGTGCGATTCTCTTCCATCCAAGAAGGATTTCTCTGCGGCACCGACAAAGGATAACGTCCAACTTTCAACCAATCAGGACAAGGAGGATGGAAAACTTCACCGTGTCTGGATCCGGACCTCCATTTGATGACCCCCTGATCTACACTTATACCTCGAACTGACAAATGAATTTGCCACAAAGGACGATGCATTTAATGCACGTCACGCCTGTAATCCTACATCACTTTCAGAGCATCGTTTGATCCTGTATAAACAAGCTGTCAGTTTTCTCCTGCTTCAGATAATGGCCACATTTTTCAGTGTGATGTGCTAAAGCGTGAGGTGCAGATGCTCAACTGAATGAGCATCTGGATGCATTCACAGCTTCTCAAAGCAGCCTGATCACACAGCAGATCCACACAAATCCTAGGAAAAGCTAACACTGTGCAGTAGGCAAAAAAAAAAATGCTTCCTGTGTCATAAAAGAGTGTCCTATCGTAAAGGGAGCAAACACTACTTTCACTCATATAGTGCCTTGGATAAGTATTCACCCCCTGCCCCTTCCTATAGCCCCACCCCCAGCACAAACTAGTGTTACAACCTGGAACTAAAACAGACTTAACTGCGATTACGCAGTACATCATGCATCTACAAAATAGCCCTAGATTAGTTCTGGAGCAACTGGTTACCATTAGAAGTCACAAAATTACTTAAATAGAGTCCACCTATTAAAGTGCAATTAAAGTGTCTCGGTAGAAATACACCTGTTCCTGGAAGCGCCAAGAGTTTGTTAGAGAACATACCTAAGCAAACAGTATCATGAAGACCAGGTCTGGGAAAAATCAGGGTTTGGTGAAGAAAAAAAAAATCTCAAACTTCCTGCAGAGCACCATTCAATTCAATTCAATTCAATTTGATTCAATTCAATTCAATTCGATTTGTATAGCACTTTTAACAATAGACATTGTCTCAAAGCAGCTTTACAGAGACATATAAACACAGGATACAGATTTTAAGTGTGTGGATGTATCCCTATTGAGCGAGACGGTGGCGTCGGTGGTGAGGAAAAACTCCCTAAGATGATATGAGGAAGGAACCTTGAGAAGAACCAGACTCATAAGGGAACCCATCCTCATCTGGGTAAAAATCCATTATTAAAAAAAAATGGAAAGAATATGGCGCAACCATGGCCTAGAGGAGGTCGTCCAACAAAAGTCAGTGAGTAAGTCAGGAGGACATTCATTATTCAGAGAATTATGGGTCGTATGTATTGGATATTTTGTGTAGATCCATCAAATATAATCCCATTTTCAGTTCCAGGTTGTAAAACCTGTGGGGGTGAATACTTATGCAAGTGACTGTACATACTGTACCTACATATTAGCTTCTGGTTAGTAGATGATACATAAATCAGTGACATTTAAAGAAAAAAAACAAAACTATTTATTAAAGCATGCACTTAGTAAACAGCAAGCTAGGTGAGCAAAGTGAGACATGGAGGATGGATTGGTGTGAGACACACAGCAGACAGATGGACAGACCTGCATCTCGTCAATACGTCTCTGCAACGCATCGAGACTGTTGGACTTAAACTGATGGAAACCGTGTGAGGGAATGGCCTGAACAGACGTCAAGACACGGGATGGAACAAGACACAACAAAAGAAACCCACAAACAAACAGGGAAAGAAATGAGAGCGTCAAAACCCGAGCAAGACCAACGGCATAACCGAACAAACAGAGTTGATGCAGATGCTAGAAAAAGGGGAAAAAAAACGAGGAGAGGAGATGCTGTGGAGAGAATAAATGTCTCACCTGAGGAGGGAGAGTTCCACCTCTCTTTTTCCAGGTCAGACCCGGGCTTGGTGAGCCTCCAGCTCTGCAGTAGAGGCGTAAAGTCTGATCCTCATGAATCTCCACCCGCTGGGGGCTCACCTGCACGTGGGGTAGACTGGCACCTAAAATCAAGTCAGTGTGATTGTTTTTCCATGTATACGTCCTGAACACGATTACTACAGTTAACAGAAACTAATTCTACAGTTGGTCCGCTTCACACTGTTGATTATTTTCCTAGAACAGCACACCCCTCAGATCTAAAAAAAAAAAAAAAAATGACTTCAGCAGTCAGTACTCATAATCTAGTTGGGATGTGTAATAAACATACTGTGGACGTAGAGGACCGCCCGGGCGGAATGTTCGCCGTGCGTGTTGACGGCCCTGCACGTGTAGTCGCCCTCGTCAGAGCGTTGCACAGAAGGGAAGGTGAGAACTCCGCCTTGGATGATGGCGCTACTGCTGATACGGTTACCCGGACCACCTGAGGAGTTCAAACTTTATTCGTTTATTACGTTATGGCAATCATGGCACAAGTCCAGAAGGATCCAGAAGTCTACAAGCAAGAACTGTTTTTCCTCTTTGATCTAATACTAAGGAAAGTGATCCAACTTGAATGTATTTACTCGATACTGTTTTGTAAATCTGAGGCTAATTATGTACGAAAGGCTCTTGCAGTGTTAGATGCTCTCCCGTCGTACCTGTCCACTCGACTGAAGGAGCTGGGTTGCCAGTGGCGGTGCAGCGGAACTCGGCACGTTGGCCCTGCTGGATGGTAATCCCAGGCGGGTGGATGTTCACGGTGGGCTTCGTCACGATGCCGGCTACAGCAGATAAAGAGCAGTGTGAGGAACGCTCCAAAATGACAGCGTGCACCAGATCAGATTCATAAACAACGAGGTCTATATAATTAATGCTCGGGACTCGTACCAGATGAACTCTGGACATTGAGGACCAGCCGGGCTGCATGTTCTCCGTGCGTGTTGAAGGCTCTGCAAACGTATTCGCCCCCGTCAGAGTGCTCCACAGAGGGGAAAATAAGAACTCCGCCTCGGATGATGGCTCTGCTGCTGATACGGTTACCCGGACCTCCTGGGAGTTTCCATTCAAAATACGTCATCAAATCACAACTCATAGTACAAAACAGTGTGCGGATTATTTCCTGCTAGTGTTTATTATGACAAACTAAGCGGAATCATTTTTAGACAAATTTTAATTTGTTTCCTATTTAGATTTTAGATTTATTAGATTTTAAACGGAATTAGATTTTAAACGGAAACACGTTACGCGATATCACCGCATAACGAACAAACCTCCTGACTAACTTAAACGAAAATGACATGATCTTGTTCGAGAGATAGACATTTAGATTTTATAACTGATTAACCGTTCGTTTTTCCAACACTTTACCTGTCCACTCGATGGAAGGAGCCGGGTTGCCAGTGGCGGCGCAGCGTAACTCAGCACGTTGGCCCTGTTGGACAGTGAGCACGGGCGAATGGACCGTCACCGTAGGCTTCGTCACCTCGACAGCTACAGTGAGCAAAAAGCAGTTAGTAACACGTAGGAAAGAAAGGAATGTTTTTAGCCTAGTGAACTGGACTCCCATGCAAGCAGAACATGGGTGGGCAAGCACACCAGAGCTAGCTAATGCATTTAGGATTGGTCCATCCTGAATGTACTGTAGCTTGCTTCAATCATGTGTTTCCATTTGCTAGTGAGGTAAAATATCTGGTGCCAAACACAAATCTTTGGAAAGACCGTAAAGAAGACAATTTCATACTGGTTGAAGTAAAATTAACCTAAAAGTATTTACTTTAAAAAAAAAAAAAAAAAATTGTGTATGAGCAAGCAGCACCATGTGGTCTTCTGGCATGAGGAGAAAGTGTGTCCCTAAAGAATACTGGTGAGCCCCAACATCAATCTCTAATGTGCAATCTCTCAAGCGCACAAATGCAAGCAAAGCTTTCGGCTTCGTATTATGATAGTTAGAATCCGTGGAACGTATATACA
>JANDJT010000050.1:3895079-3909323 GCA_024331685.1 Stegophilus panzeri
TTACTCTAATGGAGCAGGAGTGGGCGAGTTTTACTCTAATGGAGCAGGAGTGGGCGAGTTTTACTCTAATGGAGCAGAAGTGGGCGAGTTTTACTCTAATGGAGCAGGAGTGGGCGAGTTTTACTCTAATGGAGCAGGAGTGGGCGAGTTTTACTCTAATGGAGCAGGAGTGGGCGAGTTTTACCCTATTGGAGGCGGGAGTGGGCCATACTTACTGTCACGGAGGCGGGAGTGGGCGGTATTTACTGTCACGGAGGCAGGAGTGGGCGGTATTTACTGTCACTGAGACGGTAGTGGTCGGTTTTTACTCTCATGGAGGCGGGAGTGGGCGGTTTTTACTCAGCTTACTTATTTTAGCAGGGTTTAACATCAGACTAGCTATAACGTTCAGTCTTACTTGTGATGATGATCTCAGCCTGGCTGCGGTTGGTGTTCAGCTGGTTTCTGCAGGTGCAAATGTACATGCCAGCATCAGAAGGCTGCACATTGGAGAAATGCAACTCTTCTCCTGTAAACCAAAAAAGGTTCAACACCTTATTAGTGCCAATGTACACACTTGCTGCCTGCTCTAAGCGCTTATTAATCAGTGACCTGATTAAATAGTTTCCTCAAAGACAAGCTTTAACGACTCATTGTTACAGCTATAAGTGACTAAAAAGAAAAGCTTTCAGCTACCATGATCTTTTGGATCAGCAGTGATTACACACATCGCTCATTTTCTCAGCAGCTTCCTCTACCACGCATGACAGCAGTACCTTGTCTGCGTCTCTCGGCAGAGCTGGAGATGGGACGGCCATCATCACGTGTCCAGTAGAAATAGTGTGGCGGAGGTCCAGACACCTGGCACCTGAGGGTGACTGAGCTGCCCTGAGACACCTGCACCTTGTCGGGGTACACCCTCACCACCAGAGAGGCAGCTGCTGTCCAAAAACAAGCACACTATCTCCATAAATCATACCAACTTACAGTAAGTTGTAATGCCTGTAGACAAACGCTGCGTATACAGCGTATACGTTTCATATTTAAAAAAAAAAAAGTCAACAATTACACTCAAACACATATTTGCATTTACAACATTTATACTCACCTCAGTCTCATCTTCAAACCATGTTTAATTTGCTGGAAGGAACCCTAGGATAATTCAAAGAATGCACTCACCATTGTACGGTTGGCATTTGACCCTCTGTTGCGGATTTCCAACGTATCCAGGCGCACACCTGTTTAAAAAGGAGACACGACTGACTTAGAGCCACATAAAAACCACACACAAGCTGCTCAGAAGTAAGAGCGCGCCAGCTCACCGCTCACAGTACTGGCCCGTGTACCCCGGCTGGCAGGCCGTACACTGGTAGTCTCCGTTACCCAGACTCTCACAAGTGGGCGAGAATCTAAACAAAAACGAAACACATTGCATAAATTGCTCATAACAACACTCAGTGTGTACGTGAACGTGAAGCGAGAGTGGTGAAGGTTTAAAGCGCCGAGCAGGAAGTGCAGAAACGGTTAATACCATACTCTAGGATGTTGTAATGCTGTTTTAAAGTGAGCACTATTTTTAAAACGCTTGTCTTTGCAGTAGCTGATCGATCTTCTTGTATGGCGATCTAGGAAAACCCATCGGATGTCACCGGGCGTGACAAAAGATTGGGTTTCAGCATGAATATATTTCACCAAAAGAGACGTCGAAATGATTTTATTTGCTTTTTAATCTGACCAACGCTATGTTCCTGGAACGTTCATGTTGGGTAAGCAGCCAGTTTAACAAATGCAGTGGTGCACACCGCGTCCTCGGTACGCTTTGATCAAGTTGTAGTTGTAGTGAAATAGATACATGCGCAAGATGCCGGCCGTCAAAAACGTCCGAGACGCACCTATGCCTCCTTTTTCACTTTTGGAGGGAACCGGATTTCAAAATGCTATATCTTTACGTTCTGTTCAGGAAAGTCTGCAGTTCTCAGGATTTTCCCAGGCTACCACACAAGTACAATAATATAATAGTGGTTTAAAAAAACATAAATAAATAAATAAATAAATAAATAAATAGATAAATCAATCAGACTAACTGGTTCTCTGGGTCAGTATGGGGACAGGCGCAGGGCTGGCAGTCCTCTGGGGTTCCAGCACTGGCATCGCCAAAGAACCCAGCAGTACACTGCTCACACTGCTCACCCATGGTGTTATGCTGGCAGCTCTGTCGACACGAAGAGACAGCGAGAGAGAGAGAGAGAGAGAGAGAGAGAGAGAGAGAGAGAGAGAAAGAGAAAAACTCAGTGGAAAACATCTCCAAATAGCTAGAACAATTCATCAATTCACTACAGACTCTATAGATGCTAGAATAAAGATGAATTTGGATACACTGTACCGTGCAGGTTCCAGACTCTGGGTGGCAGGAGTCAGAGTGACCGTTACATTCACACATCTCACAGTGGCCGAGGTAGAGTCCTCCACCCGTGCGGGTGTAGCCTGAAGCGCAGTCCTAAAATACACCACACAGAAGGTCAGAATCACGTGAAAGTGAGACGCTGTAGTTTTCAGTGTAACTCGGACATAACCATTCTGAGCTACGTCTCGTGTCTGAACACAGACGTGTGCAATTTCGGTATTAAATCCTCACTGAGAACTGGTCCTACCTGACAGGACAGGCCCTGATACCCAAGCGGGCAGCGGCACTGCTCCACCTCCAGAGCTCGTTCCAGGCCGGTATACTGAGGCACGGCGATCTCCATGCTGACCCCCGAGATGCTGGAAGAGCGCATGACTGTGTGGTAAGAGGCTCGGATCAGGATGTCATCCAGGTCGGCCAGCACCATCAGCAGGTGTTCCCGAGTGGCGGGCATGCCATCGGGACGCTGCCAGTACTCCTACAGAACACACGAATACGAATCAACACCGTCGACTTATTTCAATCGGTACCGTTTATAACGCACGTCCCAAGAGTACCACGGAACAAGGCTGAAGCAGAAAATATGTTCTGGTTCACCTCACCTCTCGGAAGATAAACTCAAAGTTACGGCTCTCTCTTGCTCCCAGACCCCTTCGCCAATCCTGTCTTGCCACCAGGGTGATGTCATTGCCCTGGAAATAAGAACGGCGTGGTGAGTTCATCCGATTTTAAACAGACGAGTCTTTCACTTGTGTGCCGTTTAAAATATTACTTACGATGATCTGAACGTCTACGTCCTCTATTGGAGCGCCCCTCGGCCCGGGCACGTACGAGATGGTGTACTTGAGCTTTCCTCCGTAGGCTTGAACCTGTTGAATGAAAGACAAGTCAGTAAAGTTAAAGCAGTGTGTCTTAAGAGTCACGTAAACACTGGGGTTCACATGGACACAATCATCAGTTATTCTCAGCTGGAAGCTTTACAAAACTTATATAGTTCGTGCCAATTGGGCCTCATTTATGAACGCAAATTATACGCAAATTATTTGTAGGAGCGTTTACATGAGATATGTGGTACGCATGAAAATCCCTTTATTTCAGACAAACGTTCATATCCTACAAGAAACGCTCATGTCCTGTCATTTAAATAATTCTGAATACCACCACTGTTCTATTTCTGCATCACGCATATTTAAACAGTACAAAATCACATGGGGGGGGTGTAATTTAGCATATTTCCTCATCCCCTCTGGAATTACATTAATTCCTATGTACTACAGTCTGGAGCAAACGAGGTGGGAGTTTAAATCCGCACTCCTGCCCCGGTCAACTTAGGACTAGTTACCTTGTCCGCATGAAACTTCTCAGGAAGCTTCCAGAAGAGCGCATCCTCTGAGTGCAAGCTAAAACCTTTGTAGACCAGAGAGTACTGGAGCGCATGGAGATCGAAAGGTGCAGGAACACGAGCAGACGACAGACAGATAGAAAAAGAAAAGCGTTGCAGGACAGCAAGGCAAGACAGATCAACAGAGAAAAGGCGTTCGGTTTCCTAATGGCTAATCAGCTCAAAAAAAAAAAAAACAATCCCCAAACAATCTTGTGTTATTCTAAGATGTCTAAGATGTTTTGTGGTGTGTATACAAAATACCACTCCAAAAGTTACTCTTGGTCTGTATTCCAGGAAAAATGTACAGACAGGAACCACCCTTAAGGTCACCGAGACTGATTAGCCTTTGCATGCTTTCTCACGATCTGAATGCTAATAACTGATTACTTAAATTCTTTACTACACACAAAAACAACACATTTTGTTCAAAATTAACTCGTGACTCATGGCTTGATGATCAAAAAGACTGGGTGCAATGCTAAAGTTCAGGTTAGCTGTTCCTCCAGAGGGTGGTACTTTCCCAAGTTTTTCAATGAGATGATGACATGGATGACTACCTTGTTGGACGAGCCGGGCGGAGAAGCACCAGACCGTTCCGCCGTGTTTTTTCTGAGCTTATCCTGTCAATAAGACCAACATCCCAAACCAGCATCAAACCAACGCAGAGCAATGTTGCATCTAATTACATTAAAAGGCTACAATGTGTTAATCAAGGCCTAGGTTGAATGCTAACTAAAAATGGAATCCACCTGAAAGACCATTCAATACCTTGACTGGGGTAAGGTGGGGGGAATGGCCTGGTGCACCAGGGTGGGGCCCAGAGGCCCACACAGAGGCTTGTAAGGCTGAAGGGGGTGAAGGAGGACTGGACAAACGACCTGTCGAACCAGAGGTTCTGACTGGAAAGGAGGAAGTAGAACCGGAAGATGAAGAGAAGAAAGAGGCAGGCGGTCCCTGCGAGAAGTTGCTGATGAGCTCCCAGATTTCGTCGTCGAGTTTACGCACATCATCGCTGGTTGACTTTGGGAAGGTGGGTGGAGTAAAATGAACAGAAACCGGCAATGAACATTGGGAAGCCAAGGTGAGGAGTTCAAGGACTTCCAATGGCGTGCACAAATCACGACATGCAGAACTGTGGGGGATGCATCGAGATACCAAAAGGACTCAAGAGTGCTCATCTGGGTTTGGTATATTTGTACATCATACAGGAAGCTGCCGTGCTCATAGTTGTGTCACTATATCCATTACCTAAAGTTTCTTCATGCAAAGTGTTATCAGTTTTCACTCCTCAACATGCTACCGGGTCGAGTAAGCAACAAGGACAAACATTTGGTCTCTATCCAATCTTATGCATCACAAGGAAATTGTTAGCCTAAGTGGTCATGTTGGTTTCTATGGTGATCCAATCTGGTTTAGGCTGCTCCGATTTTCATTTTCTTTCTTGTTTTTTAATCCCTCTAGCAAGGTAGAGTCATCCTGGCTTTAGAAATATAGCACACCTCCCTGTAATCTCTACATGAAACCAACGCAATACAGTCCTTCCACAAATCACTTGCTTCGTTTTGTTCTATTTTGAGTCTTTATTATTATTTTTATTATTATTTTTTTTAAATTTCACATTCATTAACTTATAAACAATTCTTCTTAAGGATGCCGCATCTTTCAAGCGGGAAGTTGAGAGTTGAGACACTGGCCAAAATGCCACTAATATGGTATTAGAAGAATGGGGCAACTGTCAATCATTCCAGAGTCACATGTCAATCGGCTTATCTGGCGTTTTTCATTGAGGGAAAATAAAAAAAATGACTCCGTCGGCTTATTTTTGATTGATAACTCTGTTCCATGCAGCGTTGGTCTGGTTTCAGATTTGCTTAATTCTATCTAACCCCGGTGCATTTGCCTTCATCTTACGCCATCACAAATACATGGAGAACACAACACAACTCACCATGTTTATTTCTTTCTTTATTATTATTTTGGTGCTACTATACGCAGCAGAGTGAATAAGACATGCGTCTATGTGCGTCACGTGGCAGAATTCTTCAGATGTCCAGGAGAAGGCGGCTTTCTGCTGCTCGCAAACTGCGTTTTTTGAGGAGACGGCTGATTGCAATGAATTCATTGGGTACTGTGCGGGTTACTTTACTTCCTGAGCAAGTGCGAGAGACGAGTACTAGTTGCGTTGCGTCAGACCACCTCCAGACGAACTCAGACCACATCCTACCAGTCGTCTCGCGTTCGGTACTGCGGTGCACGCAAACCGCTCTCTGTTTCGGACTAAACTGCCAGTGTGAACGCCCCAGAGTGTAGCAGCATATGCTGATCTTAAAATGCGGAGCTCCTACGTAAAATGCATAAAGGTCGCTGTCGAGTGCCCAGTGATCTAACGTTATCACCAGTTTATTTATTACTGAAATGGCATTTAACTTTAGCCTGACTAATAAAATCCTGCTGTGGCTTTCACCCTCGAATTTACAGTTATTTGTTTCATGCATATGAGCAACAATGCTCTGTTTAAAAAAAAAAAAAAAAGGTTACACCACTACAACTGTTTAAAAACAAAACCAAAAAAAAACCCACATCAAGTCAGTGCACAAATGAAACGCACACTCCACTCAGTCCGCTTTACCTTGTGTGAGCGTTTCGATCGTTTCAAGTGAGTCTGCTTCTATAAAGTGCAAAAACGGATATTTAAATAGACGCGAATAAATGTATGAAAACATGCAGAACCGAGAGAAAAAAGTTCCCACAGTTTTGTTTTGTTTACATTCCACCCAACTATTGGCACCACAATGGTGGAATGATCTTCCCCCTCAATTACAAACAGACTTCAGACTACCACTTTGTTTGTATTGATGGTTTATGTCCTCATCCACGCATTTCAATCAGATTACACCAATCTATCACAGCTTAACCGATCTAGCTCTTGAACCAGCATTAGTCTGTATTAGCCATTAGTCTAAAACGGAGCTGTTGGCAACTGTTGACATCGGAAAGACTGAACATGAAAAGGAAAGTAACTGTAAGTACCCAGTATTAGGAAAGAAGAGCTGGCAGAGCTGAAAAGACTGGCTGGTGGGAATAATCTGGAACACTGTACAGAGTTAATAAACCACTACACTGTACCTTATCTCCCTGGTAGCTGGAAGGGAGCTGCCAGAAATGAGGCTCCTGGCTGTGATAGTCAAAGTTGGTGAACGAGAGCTGCGTTCCGTCTGTGGACAACTCCACCGAGAAGCCGTTGCTGATGCGGTTGGTGCGTTGCCGGTTCACGAGAACGAAGCCTTGGGCGTTTCCGGGGGCAAACGCAGTGGTGATCTAAGGACGGGTGATAAATCCAAAGAAATCTTAACAGTGTTCAGATCTTCATTAGTTTTTAAAAGCGTGAAAGCTGAAAAGCACGTCTGCAGGCCTTACGACATCTCTGTACAAGGACGAGCTGGAGCACTGCTGAGTGACTCCCATGCAGAAGCACGCCAGGCAGCCATCTTTGTTGGCAGGGCTGAGGTGGAAGGCACCAGGCTTGCAGCTGGAGCATGAAGGGCCCTCAGTGTTCATCTGCACATTGAGAACACACACAAAGAGATGTAAAATCCTCCACTTGTGGACAAAACGGTATGATAAAGGTGTTCGTGTAAATTCGTGTACATGCCTTGCAGCGGCAGATCCCGTTCGAACTGCAGCCTTCGCTTCCTCGCTGGTCGCAGTTTTGGCATGTCCCTGCAAACAGGAAATCTCTGCTCAGCCTGAGCCACAATACAAACCAAAAGCTTTTACAGTCCTGATTAACATTTGGCTCATCTTAAACACTCTCTCTTTGAGATGAGCCAAAAGTTACAAAATCACAGGAAGACTCTTAAAAGAGGAAATCAAACAAAAGTTTAACGTACCTGCATCCAGTCATTTCATGAAACAGCATCCTATGATAAAAAAACAACAACAAAAAAACAAAACCAAACAAACAAAAAAAATGACTTGCTCAAGCAACACATACCACTTCCTGGAGTGCAGCTCTGTCCATGTTCAGGATTGCCAGTGTATCCAGGGGCACATCTAGAGTACGAGTGAAAGACACCAGGGTGAATCAAAGAGACTGCTTATTATGAGACTAACCAGATTTGGCCTAAAACGTTTACAAAGACTTGCAAAGCGTTCTCTTTACATGTGTAAGATGGAGCACCCGTTCTTCTTGGAAATTTAGCTCAATTTAGCTCATTAAATTGAGGTAGTCCTTTCGCCTCCACACTGCTAACCAAATCAGCACTGAGGAACGTGGAAAGACACCAAAACCAAGCTGTCCATTCTCATATAATGTTGAGTTGGTATAACTGGGCATCCTGTGAGAGCTGGGTATAGGTTTTATATGAATGGTAGCATATTTTCCTGAGGTAAAGTTGCATCCCTATAGCTCTCTGGGGTTTTTTTTTTTTTTTATTGAGATGTGTGATAAGTGGGATTAGTTTTGGAGAATGCTGTCCTTCTGGGGTCTTTAGATGGCCTGGAATGCCACGGTGAGGCCACAAGAGTAGGTCCTCCACTTAAGTTCATGACTTACAATAAGCCAAGTGCAGTGACGCCATTAATCAAGACCTTTAGTCTACCCCTATGAGGAGTATTCCAGCTCCTTGATTTGGTCTTTCCCGCTCTTTTCAGAGTTTCTGGTTAATTCTTCTGCTTCCTAATGCTATTCAGGCTCCCCTTCATATCTGAGGTGTTATTCTCCAGCATGCTCAACCAGAAGTTGAAGCAGTTCATATTCTTTTGAAGCTCTGACATCTAGTTTCAGGGCTGAAAGTTTACAGAGAAAACCCTCAAGTCTCGCCAAGGGTTATGTTGTTTGCGAACCACACGCTCTGGAGGAGGACCCTTTTGGCTTGGAAGCTCTTGTGGGAATTTTTGACTGTGCAGTTTTAGGCCATAAAAGAACATCTTCCCTTTGGTCGAGATCGTTCCCACATTGGCTCCTGTCCAACACCTGCCTTTTATCAGCACCGGCATAAACTACATGACCGCGTTCCTCTGAGAAGACTCCATCCAGCTGTTCTCCTGGATAGAAGGCCTCACAGTTGTCAGTACTCCCACTGCTTGAAACGTTGACAGTAATAATCCGAGAGAGGCGCTTCACATCGAGTTTCTTGTGCACGTCACATCGCTACCACTGACACTAAACAAACCTTGTCACTCAGAGAGTCACAAAGAGGGCATTGCTGACAGATCCTTTTAGATTTGGATATGACGGGTAACCTCACAACCGTACAAGCCCATAGATGTTTATTTTTTTAAAGACCATTAAATAGAAAGCTAGCGAAAAGGGGTCCAAGCACCTCACACGCAAAAGAAATAGAAAAGAAAAAGAAACAGCAAAGCAATATGGGACAATTGGTGACCTCAGTAAACATGAACGACAGTACAGGTCTTTAAAAATATGCCAGATTTGAGATGCGAGTCTATATCCTTGGAAAGCTTTGCAAATTTCAGTACTCTTAAGACACACAGTAAGGCTTAGGCTAAAATAACAAGATCCTCAACCTCAAAATAAGCTAGTTTTCTTTCAGTGACTTTCACAAACTAAACCTCACACAAAGACGTTTTTACTAGTATGGATGGGGTTAATGCATGGTTCTATATATGGCTCTATAGAGGTGCATGGTGCTTGAGAGGATGACCTCTCCATATGCAGCTTGGCCAGCCCAGAGCACTCAGCGAAAACACCGTCCCACCCTTTTCTAAATACTAGATTAGGACAAGGAATGGAGCGCTTACCTCTCACAGCGCCTTCCAGTATAACCAACAGGACAGTTATTGCAAGTAGGCTGTCCATCCGTGTCCAAGTAGCACACCCTTGTCTCGCTGTGGAAGAAAGAATTTATATGGACAGGAAGTCTAGCACAGTCTGGTATATTTCTAATGTTGCGTATAACAAACATGGCCATGTTGGACGAACCTGCTTCCGGAGGCGGGTCCAAAACAAGGGCATGGTCTACAGGCGTGTACGCCGCCGGTAACTGGATCACCATAGAAACCAACATGACAGCTTTCACATCTGGGCCCAACTGTGTTGTGCTGGCATTGCTGTAATGGGAAGAATGACCGTGATCACTATGCAGTACGCTGGACCATCATAAACCCGCAGGTTTCATTCTCAGTAACGTGGTTTTAATACAACAACAATTTCATCTTAAATCTTTATGACAGATTTATATTAATGTGTCCCTTCTGATACGTTATCGTTTCTATAGTAACAGCGGATTCCCAGGGACTTGGGAATTTTGGATTTTTAGGAATTTTAGGATGTTGGATACAACATACAATTAAGCCTAGTAATAAAACATTACATTTTTAGATGCTGACACGTTATATAAGGAGATTTATTTAACATTTATGGAAGGAGTCTCCAGTGTCAAGACAGAATACTTATTAACTTCAGTAGACAGAAAAAAAGACGCAGATGATGGAAAGCTTCCGTTACAACTACTATAATGGAAGTGATAACTGCTAACTAACTTGTTTCACAGATGTTCCACACTATGACATGCAAATATAAAAAGATCAAAAGTGTACACACACACACACACACACACACACACATAAATACATATATATATACACACACACACATATATGTATGTATGTATACACACATATACATACATACATATATACACACACGCACACACATACACACACACTTTGAATATGTACTAGTGTGTGTGTGTGTGTGTGTGTGTAAAGGAATACTCACTCACCAAGCATGCGCCTGTCGCCGAGTCACAGCTACTAGCATGTCCGTGGCACTCGCACTTCTCACAAGTGCCAAGGTAGAGGCCCGATCCGGTGCGTGTGTATCCCACATCGCAATCCTACAAATCGAACAAAGCAGAAGTCAGGGTGACAAGAGTTCACAGCTTGGCGTGCGATATCTAGAGAGTTCACTTTTGTTTGTTCGACAGGGTGTATCGAAATCTGATGACTCAAAGGTCACGTGAACCTCCGCCCGAACCACAAAGTAGAAATAAAGGAAATACATTTATAAGTCACGCGTAACCCTCATCCTGTAAGGTGTGCTGGTTCAGTGACTCATCTCGCTGATGGAGGTGGTGTGTTATACCTGGCAGGACGGCCCTCTGTAGCCCTGAGGACAGGCGCACTCCTCCACTTCGAGAGCCCTCTCGTTCCCGGTGGAATGTGGCACCGCGATATCCATCTGGATATCAGCAACGCTGCACAGAACCCAGAACCGGGAAATGAGCACCAGCACCCATAACACAGACACAAGGCAGAACACAAGGTAAAAGAATCAGGTTTCTATCAGGAGATCAGTCGGTATGCGTATTATAAAACATTTACATAGCAACGCTTTTAAATTCTCATATCCGATTGGTCAGGAATTACAGGATTAAAGTAATGATTCGAACATGGTAACGTTTCTATAGCAACAGCTCATCGTCACACTCGTATAGCTGATACGCTACGTAACCTAACCCTAATAATAAACAGATTTAAAAACAACAACAACAACAACAAAAAAAAAAACGTGTAGGTTTCTGTAAGGAGATGTTTATTTGTTATATATACACACTACCGGTCAAAAGTTTAGACACACTCTTTCTTTATTTTTATTTCTTCTCCACATAATAATAATAATAATAATAATAATAATAATAATAATAATAATAATAAAAAATTCATCAAAATTCAGGAGTAACACAAATGGATCTATGGGAATTATGTTGTGTTAAAAAAAACAAAATAAATCAAAATAATTTCATATTTTAGCATCTTGTTTTGTCTAGAATTTCCAGAAATGAATTCTTGGCGTTTTCTCGACTGATTTCTTGAGGAATTTCCCTGAGATGATTTATTAAAGGAGTTCACACCGACGCTGGACTCTTATCAGCTTTTTTGCTTTTTGGAATATTTCGCTCCGAGTCGTCCGTTTAAAAAAAAAAAAAAAAAAAGAAGATTTTTTTTGTGAATAAAATGTCCGTTTTCTAATGAAAGAAACGAATACGTCGGCAGGATTATATTTTTGTCTGCGACACCGATTTCACACATTTAATCACACACCTTCAGATCAAAAGCTTTTTAAGATCATGAGAAACATTTCAGTCGCGCGTCCACAAACTTTTGACCGGCAGTGTGTATGGAAGGAGTCTCTGTAACGTGACTGTTTATGGCTGTTAGAAATGATAAAGTTTAAACAAAGCTATAAACAGAGAGAGAGAGAGAGAGAGAAAAACACAACAGGATGTCGTTCGTGAGTGAGAAACAGTTTGCCGCTAAACAGATGCAGACGGAGAACACGGCATGGGCACCTGCTCTCGGCCATGTTGTCTGCGTAAGTGGCTCTGATCATGAAGACGGAGATGTCAGCCAGGGCCATCAGCAGGTGCTCTCTAGTGCACGGCTGTCCGTCAGCTCTCCTCCATGCAGACTAGAAGGAAGGATTTGTATTTTATTACTGCACACACGCCCTCAACGACAGCCTCTCAAATCGATGGAATTAAACCGGTCTCCTTAGAGCGTGAAGAATTGTGAAAGAAAACACAACTGACATAATGGAACTGCACTCGGTCAGAGTTAACACACCTCTCGGAAGGACACGAGGAAGGTGGCAGGGACTCGGGGCAGCGTCTTGGTCCGCGAGTAGTGCTCCAGGGAGATGCCGTTGCCCTGGAGAACCACGTCGGGCTTGTTTTCGATCACCACTGAGCGGGCGCCAGGCTCGTAACGCACCTTGTAGCGCAGCTCTCCTCCATACGCAGTCACCTTTGTGGGGTTAAAAAAAAAAATAAAAAAATTTATTATAATTTTTTTTTTTCCCCAATATATTTCTATTTTGTACCGTTTCATTTTCTACTGAGAAACTCGTACTGAATTCGTCACACGTGTCAGACTACACTCACACCACGGCGCGTTTGAATTCTTGATTCGGATTGGTCAGAAGGTGTTTATCGATGATCTATAACTTCGCGCAAATGACTTAAATAACCTATAAACTGAAAATAAGCTTCGATTAACGCGCTTGTTCTCGTGCTCGTTCTAACGACCGGAGCGTGTAATTGTCGCTACGGCGACAAATCTTTCCGTGACGAGGCGTGTACTCGGCATCTTTGGAAGGAGTCTCCGGTGTCAGTGCTTCATTCCAGTTTTCAGACAGCGGAGAGTCATCAGGACGGAGGGCTTTGCACTTTGTGGCTTCATAACATTCAGTAACGTGAGCTGAATATTTTGTCTTATTAGCTTTAAGAGAGTGGGAAAAGACAAATAAATAAATACATAAATCAGAGAGGAACAGACGTGCGTACCTTGTCTCCTCGGAAGCTCTCGGGCAGCACCCAGTAGTAGATGTCATTGGGGATGCTGGAGAACGAGCGATAGACGACCTCGGCGCCACTTCTCTGGGCGATGCCGTCAGTGATGAAGCGAGTATTGCCTTCGTTGGCGAGAGAAAACAGCTGCCCATTGATGCCACCTCGCACCTTTAGACACCACCAGAAAGAGAGTTCATTACTGACATGACATCATGGCATTGTGACCCTGTTTGTGAAATCCCTTAAATAAAAAAAAAACCAGCGTACTTCCTCAAGGTAGGGACTAAGAAAGCAGCTTTCAGGGTTACGTCACTCATTCATTCATTTTCAGCTATTCGTCCGGATCACAGTGGATCCGGAGCCTAAAGACGAGGAGCTCTGAGCACGAAGTTGGACAATGTCTAGCTCTTGGGTGCAATTTAAGGTAGAACTGAGTGGGGTGTAATAAAGTCCATTAGATTAGACCATCTCGATCCTACCTTTTCGAGTAGGTCTCTGAAGCCATTGATCCCTGCTAGAAAAACCCTTGAAACACTACTACACTAGTTACAGCATGCAGGCTTAAGCTAGCTAACCTGATCTCTTGTCCAGGTGGAGCTGGCACACTGCTTGGTCACGCCCATGCAGAAACACTGCAAACACCCTTCTGGATTGGCAGCAGAAAGATGGAAGGATCCTGGCTTACACTCCTCGCACAAAGCTCCAGCCACGTTGCCCTGCCAAGCAAAAACAAAAGCCGAAGAGATAAATACGCTGCAGCGACGCTCAACCGAAGGCAGGTTTAGATACAGTAAAAACGTTACCTTGCAGTTGCACGGTCTGCTGCTGGAACTGATAGTTCCTCTGTTGTCACACTGTGTAATCTCTGAAAAAGGGTTAAAAAAACGACTTAAGGAGCGACTACTGAAACGTTACGAACTATTCGTCACACATGACCGCAAACAGCTGGAGACTCGGGCTTGGTACAGGGTGTGTGTGACATGGAGGAAGAGGGAGAAGCCAGGTTGTGAGGACACACACCTGGCGCTGATTTGACTAAGAGTGGGAGAGATAAAAGAACAGCTGGAAGTGGGGGCGGGGGGGTATGGGACAGAGAGAGAGAGAGAGAGAGAGAGAGAGAGAGAGAGAGAGAGAGAGAGAGAGAGAGAGAGAGAGAGAGAGAG
>JANDJT010000050.1:3923349-3964323 GCA_024331685.1 Stegophilus panzeri
TTTTTACACTAAGCCAATGACAAAGTAAGGTCAATATTATACCATGCCATAAAAAGCAAGTTACATTTCTACACCAAAACAAAGTAAGCTCAATTTTTACACCAAGCCAAAAACAAATTGGATACCTTTTTACTCCAAATCAAAGACAAATAATCTTAAATTGTACACAGAGTAAGCTCAATTATTACACTGAGCTTAAAAAAAGTAAGTTATTGTTTTACACCAAAACAAAGTAAGCTCAATTTTTACAACAAGCCACAGACAAGTACGTTTTACACTCAGCCAGAATCAAGTAAGATTTCTTTTTAGTCAAATACAACACTTTATTTAAAGTCAAAGACAAGTAAGCTCAATGTTTACACCATGCCAAAAAAGTAAGTTACATTTTTACACCAAAACAAAGTAAGCTCAATTTTTACACCATGCCAAAGATTGATTTATACACCAATTCAATGACAAAATAATCTCAATTTTGACACCAAACTAAAAACAAATAAGATAACGTTGTACTCCAAAACAAAGACATATAATCTTACATTTTACACCAAGTGAGTTAAACTTTTACACCAAACCAAAGGGAAGTAAGTTTAGATTTTACACTAAGCCAGAAACAAATAAGATTTATTTTTACACCAAATCAAAGACAAGTAAGCTCAATTTTCTCACCAAGCCAAAGACAAGGATGCTTAATTTTTACAACAAGCCAAAGACAAGTAAGCTCACTATTTACACCAAGCCAAAACGAGGTGATTTACATTTTTACACTAAAACAAAGCTCCATTTTTTACACCAAGCCAAAAACAAAATCAGATATCTTTTTACTCCAAATCAAAGACAAATAATCTTAAGTTTGACACCAAGTATGTTCAACTTTTACACCAAACCATAAACCATGTAAGCTCAATTTTTACACCGAGCCTAAAAACAGTAAGTTTTACAACAAAACAGAATAAGCTCAATTTTTACAACAAGCCATAGACAAGTAAGTTTTACACTCAGCCAGAATCAAGCAAGATTTATTTTTAGTCAAAGACAACACTTTATTTAAACTCAAAGACAAGTAAGCTCAATTTTTATACCAAGCTAAAGAGATCGATTTTTAAACCAAGCCAATGACAAAGTAAGCTAAATATTTACATTAAGCCAAAAACAAGCAAGTTACATTTTTACAGCAAGACAAAAACCAATGAATACACATAACCAATGGCAAAGTAATCTCGATTTTTACACCAAGACACAAAAAAGTAAGCTCAAATTGCATACCAAGTGAAAGACAAAGTAAGTTCCATTTTTACACCAAGCCCAAAACAAGTCCGATCCATTTTTACACCAAGCCAAAATAAACAAAAATACCAAGAACTTTGGTAAAAGACTCACCATTGGTGTAGTATCAAAATTAAGGTCATGCAGCTTTTAGAGAAAGGCACCTAAATTTTTCCATCCGATATATTCCACATACCATATCCTAGAATGTTTGTGCCAAACAGTGCCAAAATAAGTACGTGGTCAAATGTTCAGCTTATCTAGTTTCTAAACAGAACAGGCATTTCTTCTTATACAATTTATCACAGATTATCTTTATAGACTGAGCAAGCAGTTCTTTAAATCTTTAAATAGCTCCAGGCTTCCATTCTCACTCACGCGCCAGAACTTCTCATGGGTGGCCATTACTTGAGTCTCGTTTCAGTCTGTCGTTCCAGGTTAAGCAAGGAAGTCAATATTTGTGCTATTTCTTACAGCTTACTGCTACTTCCCATGGTTCTCTTTGGGAGTCGTATTTGGTGTCGACTGTTTGGAACGACTAATGGTGTTGATGTGCATGATATCACACCTCCACATATGTGCACACTCAAAAGCACAAAGTGAGTCCACTCACCTACACAAAATTATATTTCTTCTTCTCTGAAAAGCACTAACGTTCCATGGCATACCTAGTGTTTGCTGATATAACACACTATTTGGTCACCAGATGGTCACTTGCTCTGCACACACAATTTCATAGTCAGCTAAGTCTGGAACTGGTGGGATTATTAGAGGCAACAGCTTTCCAAACACTGCTCAGTTTTCTTCAAATGCTCTACATCTGCTCTGAGTTGTCGGCACTTTTGAGCCACCTTCTGCTGCTAGGGATGATTCCACATGGATACCCTAAAAATCTGCACTTCCCAAAACAGATTTATGACCTTAAGTGTCACCCTCACTTCAGTGAATAATCTCACCTGGATACTACAGATTTTTTACCCAAGAACTGCTGCCCACAAACGGAAGATTTGGTTCATTTCCTGCAGTTGTGTCGATTCAGAATCGAATCGTTTCGTCACTACAATGGAACAGAACTAGGGTTTGAATGAAAGCAGACCAAGACCTCCTTGCTCGTACAACTCTCAGACTCTCCGGTTGTTTTGGTCCACACTCAAAAGTTCTGTGTTCTCACCTATCTAATAAAACCACAATAGTGGGAAAAACACACCAGGGTTCAATTCAAATGGACACGGCATGATATAAAAGCACCCTTATTCAAAATATGCTCAATACCATCCTTTCACACTTTTTGTACTCTTTGACTACTCTTTACATCTGTATACTGTAATCATCTATAATCCCACATCCAAAAACAAGGGTTCCCTTTTGAGCCTGGTTCCTCTCTAGCTTTCATCGAATTAGGATGTTTTTCTCTTGCTACTGTCTCTGCTGGCTTGTTCATTAAGGGATCTAAATCTATGTCCGGATTTCTGTACAGCTGCTTTGTAACAATGTCTATTGTTAACTGAATTGAAACTCCACCCGACGCTGGCACACTAAAAAATATGAAGACCAAAAGGCCTAATCTCTATGGACATGCCCCAAACAGTAGCCCAGCCACTGCTTAAATCATCAGTCCAGTCCATATCCTTTCCTCTCGTTCTCCGGCCCTGTTCACTTTTTCCATGTGGGAAATCCCCAGTCAAGTGGTCTCAAACGCCAAGAGCACAGACCAGGGCAAAAATGTGTGGGGGGGGGAAGCATTCCGAACTCTTGATTCTCAAATGTTTTGGGTGTTAGAGCAGCGCAGTAGAACTGTGGGGGCTTTATGGACCACGATCTCAGTGGAACACACAGAGGCCTATGTGCCAGACAAAGAACCGATTCAGGCACACGGCCGCTCGAGCCTTTTTCAGCATGCTGCTTTCAACTCAACCTTCAGAGCCCTCCCCCGTCTCTCAACGCACACCCTTCACAGTTCACACCAATTAAAAGAGGGTAGAGAAAGAAAGTGCAAAAGTGAGAGAGAGAGAGAGAGAGAGAGAGAGAGAGAGAGATCAAAACCATCCATCTGCCAAGTTGATGACTTCATATTTCCTCTGACATACTGTAGATGGTTACTTCAGAGTCCCTGGCCTATGCTTATTTATTTTTTCCAATGCACTATTGAAGTCAATTTCTTAACTTGTTTAAAACTAGAACAAGTCCTGTGGGTGGCCATAGAGTCATTTTCACAAACCAACAATTGGGCCTTAATTACTGTGTTGAATACAACAGCTTCAATCCAGTCTTACAAAAGGAAGAATTTTATGGCGAAACCCTTCAACAATTCTCACGGAGAATAAATAAAAACGCCACTCAAATTATGTGTTCTAGTCCCAGAAAAAAATAAAATAAATTACAGATTTGACTGGAGTCGGGTTGGTGCGAGAGAATGAATGTGTGGGCAAACGCCACTCCAAGGCTTTGGATCTCCACCAGAGATTGTGCTTCTGTAGGGGGCACAAGTGCTTGAGTGTCAGTAGCCTGTAATCTTTGGGTCAAACGCTTGAAACGGATGAGTGGCCAATGTTCATGGGTGAGTGACCAACGAAGAATAGTTTTCTCAGTTAAAACAGGTGCACAAAAGAATGCATCTCAAATACAGACTTGTTTTACTTTATACATCTTTTACCACATCTGAAATGGCTGCAAACCGTGTAGAATGGATTTCAGAATCAACTTCGAGACCGAGTTCAGTATAAAGTCACATTCTTCTGGTTCTGTGGCATGTTGTCAACAGGCCAGCGGTCACATTCGGCTTAGCATTAAGCTGAAGAGATGCAGATGGCGGATGGAGTAGGTGATGACACAGTACCCTGAGGGGAAAAACTGTGCACTAATCTGTCTCAGAGCTTCTCTTACTGGGTCACTGCAGCCAGCAGGATATCCTTTAGCTCTGAGCACTGTTCAACTCTCTGCTTCTCCCATCATCTCCCCCTGAGATCCACTCTCACAGCGAGCAGTTTCAGTATGACAGCTTCCTGTTTTCCAAAAGATTTCCCATAATTGGTCTTCTTGTCACTGGGATAACTGGGTGAAACGGTTCCCATCCCTTATGAGAACTTCTGTTCCCTCAGTGTGCTGACTCAGCAATGACTACAGTGAAAGGAAAATTGAACTTTTCCGAAGTTATGAGTAAACATTATGAAATTGTTTCTATAGTAACACCTCTTACACAGGGCCTCGTAAGGGGGACGCTTTATATAAACTATTCCTAATAATAAACACTAAATAAACGTGTTTTCATTTAACAAAGGAAGGTCACAGTGAATTCTTTATCTTAAATGCTTCTTTTTTTGAAAACATTTCTGGAAGGAGTCTCCAGTGTTAGCACTTTGTAACAGTGAGCAAGGAATCCACCAAAGGAAAAAAAGTCTTCAAGAAAGTGGCGTTCACGCGTTATGGTTTCTATGCAACGCGATAAGCAATCAAAGATCATTTCGACAAGGCCATGATTTTCTCCCCCTGAACCAAACCTTGAATGCATTCATGCACGAAAAACATTGGTGCTCTTCTTGGAACATGAGCTTTATATAGTATAACCAGTCAGCTTCCACGCTAACCTGCCCTAATTAGAGGCAATTAACTTCAAAGCAATCTGTAATGCTGTGATCCATATCCTCGCACAAATTGCCAACAAGAAAAAAGGAGTCCAAAATTGCCCATTTTGCCGTCGGCTGGTGATATTATTTCCACTGAACAAAGCCTTCCATGTGCTATCAGGCAGACTGACGAAGCACGCCTTCCCAACTCCTTTAAAGATAAGGAAGCAAGAAAGACTCGGACCTTTCAAAATTTCTCGTTATCTCTGTTTCACGCTCCAGCCTTTTTTTTTTGATCTGGCTGCGGGAAGCAAAGCTGTAAATAGTTCAACGTATTTCTAAAAGTAGTTTATGAGGACACTCCTAGATCTTCTGCAAGATGCACAATAGAACACTGGGCCACGATTCAACTGGTATGCACTAGATCATGTTATGTCACTAAGAGTAAAAGCTCAAGATTGCTCGCTCTTTGTTAGAAGTTGCGAGGACAAGACCCTCCCTTTTGTAACACAAGCGAAATACACTAATGACTTGTGAGTACAGAGGCACACTGGAAATAAGGCAGTGAGACAATGTTTCCTACAGTGCAGGAGGAAAATACAGCTCTCCAAGGCAACAGCAAGGGGCAATATCTGGGTATGAAAGCCGAAGATCATGAGGAGGATTGTTTGGACAGCCGTGTGTGAGATGTGAACTCTGCTCGGACAACAGGAGACATGCTGATAGCTTACTAAAGCACTAAACAGAGATCTTCTGGAACTCTTTCTTCTCGCTGAAAATCTAAAGCGATGGCCGCAATACAGTTTCACTGGGCATTGACAGAATGCAAATGGCCGCCTTCATGACAGCAAACTCATAACAACAAAGAGGGAACCAAAATAACCGCAGCTGCCAGCATTAGTCCCCTCTGCACCCCCATCCACCATACTGCTAATGCCACCGACTTTTGGATCCTAACACATACAATACAGCAACTGTCCCAAATGAGGAAATGGGGTGTAAAATGGAGAGCTGGGTGGCCCAAGCTCTTCTTGAATGAGTTTAATGACATCAGGTGCATCAGGACATCTGTTAGCCATCAGGAGATATCAAACATATGGTGAGGGTCAGTTTTGTTCAACGTGGAACATCTAGGACCACAAGGGGGTCTGGTAACCTACAAACCCTCCAATCCTTATGGCGTTATAGCTGTTAGAAGAAAATCAACGACAGGGTAGTGTGATTTGCCAACGATTACTTGTTATCCGTTTATAGTTTCTTAATATTGTGGAATGGCCACAAAACAAGTTAGTACCTGTTATAACAGCTACTGTTATAACTGATGTTCCCTCACCAGCCTCTCTTTTTTCTCACTTTTGTAATTAATAAGATTAAAAAAATAATAAATAAAAAAAAACCACACACACACACACACACACACACACACACAGCCCGTCATGCTACTGTACAAAGAAATTGGAACGCACAAATCCTGAAGACTTGCCTGTGGGGGAAAACTTACTTTCTGTTACAAAGCACTGATACTGGAGACTCCTCCCATATAAATGTTAAATAAAAAATCTCCAGAACGTCACCATATCAACTTTTTTTTTTTCTTTTCTTCTTAGATTATGTAGCTCGTCCACTATAACGGCCCCTGAACTACAGCTGAAGTTAGAGAAAAGTTCTTCTGACCAATCAGAATCGAGAATTCAGTAGTATGGTGGTATAATTATATTTGGCTAACTCTGCCAGCTGTGTTAAAATGTGGAAAACGGAACCGCAATATAACTTGAATGTTTTAAGAGGAGCATAGAAAATGGCACCAATGATTTAGAAGAAGTAGAACAACATCAGAAGCATACATTTTCATTTAAAAAAAAAAAAAACCAAACCAAACAAACAAACTGCAAATCATCTATTAGTTCAAGTACAAGATAACACTCTCGAAACAACCACAAGGTCTACTGATGTGGCTTCTCTCAGCCTGGAGCCAAAAATGAAGCCCAAGCTCATCAATCAAACTCCACGGTTCTCCGCTCACTCAGAATAGTAACCTTTATTTCTGTGGTTGTAAGCACTGGGATGACCTCATGCTCTCAGGCTGCATGGGGGCCTGTGAAAGTCATGAGTACTAGAAGATGAATCAGAGATAAGTTGGGAGATGTCTCCTACCTCACACAAGCAAGACAAGTTCTTGAGGGGAAAGGGCAGAGATGGAGGAGTAGTTTTATCTTGGACTTACAGATTATACAAAATTGATAAACTGATAAAAGAGCTCTTCTTTTCTGCTTTTTAAAATCCAAGGAAAGGTGTTTGTGTAAACGCCCACAAATATTGTTAAGATTCCCAAGCTTTTTAAGATACTTTGTATTTAGTTTGAAATGCATCAAATAGAATATTCTAACTTAAAAACAAGACATGAACATTAAGCATTGAATATGAAAGTTAAAAAATTTTTTAAAAAAAGACAACTATGTTCAGCTGTACACAAGATGTACCAAGTTCCAATGTAAAAAAAAAAAAAATGTAAAAGTTCCACTGTAAATAGTAGGGATGGTACAGTCAAAAACACCATTAACACAAACCAGTTTTCCTACGGTTTGTGTTCTTAATTTAAAAAACAAAACAACAACAAAAAAAAACAACTTATGTAGCAGTCAAACCTAACAAAAACCTCTGTTGGACCTTCTAGGTTGGTAAATAAATGTAAATATCTCATTGTGTACGTGTTTGTAAGCATGCTTACGCACTTCTGTGTTACTGTGCTACTTTTTAAACTGGGAAACGTCATATTGACTGATGACGATGCCTGTAAATTCCAAAGCATTACTGCTTTACTGATGATTATTTGGAGGTGGAATTTGTTTTTGCGACCTGCCTCACCATTAGAAGGAAGCCAGAGACTAATAGTACAGCGACATTACAAAAATAACTCCCCAAATGAGACAACAACCCAAAAGATAATGTTAGCAAGGCACCTCGATAGAGCTAGTGTTAGTTAGCTAACTCAAATTATTTATTTTATTTATTTTTTTTTTTCCATGCTGAAAGGGCAAGGAACTGACTAGAGTTTCTAGTCTAGAGTCTGGTTTGAACATCATTTTGTGGGGAATTTGGACCATCTTTTTTGCTGAAAAATGCCCCTTTAGCTTTCACCTCTTTCACCACATCTGGGTCACACTAGCATCCATCCATCCATCCATCCATCCATCCATCCATCCATTTTCCATACTGCTTATCCTACACAGAGTCGAGGGGAGCCTGGAGTCTAGCGCAGGGGACTCAGGCCCAATGCGGGGGACACCGTGGACGGGGTTCCAACGTATCGCAGGGCACAATCTCACACACACTCGCACACGAATTCACACGCTATGGACAATTCAGACATGTCAATCAGCCTACAGCACATGTCTTTGGACTGGGGGAGGAAACCAGAGTACCTGGAGCAAACCCCCAACGCTTGGGAAGAACATGCAAGCTCCGTGTGGAGCGGAGGTGGGAATCGAGCCTTCAACCCTGGAGGTGCGAGGCAAATGTGTGAACCACTAAGCCACCATGCCACCCCCTCCCCCCATTTAACGAACCATTTAAGCATAACTTTGATTATCAATACGTTAAAAGTATTGTAGTAAATGTTATTTTATGTCAGAATCGCATTTACAACAAAAATTCCCTGTCTTGACCCAACAAAACAAACCAGGAGAGTTTGTACAATGAATAATTCAGCTCATAATCTGCCCGAGTGGCTAATTTTACTTTCTTACATTATATAATTTGAACAAAAGCAATATCTACGACTACAGTCAAAGTCTAATGTGAAGATATGGGATGAGGAAACAGAAGACAGCATGCTACCCAAAAACAGGAAAGTCGCAGTGATCGTACTAGACAGTTATCTTTTCCGTCTCCCACAGGAAAAGGCCCACAGGAAAGACAAAAATACATAAACCAGTCATCAAAACCAGGAATCACTCCATTGCAGGAAAAGCCGTATGTTTCTTCCCAAGTGCATGCAAGCGGTGATCTATAAACGGCTGTTAAGGACGAGCTTACTCTTTAACCGGAACAAGCCACGAAGGTGACGGACATGTGAAGCTTCACATGAAAAGGGGTGGGGGGGGTGGGTGGGGACACTGTACAAACGTCTTCACCGCTGAATACATCAGCCGATAAATTATTCAGTCTGAAAGAAGAAGTTTATCTTGAGTGATCCAAGATGCTGGAACTGATCAGTACGCCCCTCGGAGACCATTTGTCTACTGATCAGAAAGTAGCTCCAACCTGCCCCCTCCTCCCTCCCGGTAATATTTACTTTAACCACATGTGGAATACTCAAGCACAGAGATCATCGGTCCCATGCATGATCATGACAGCAGCCATGTGCGAGCTCAATAATGATCACATTATTACTTTCCTTTGGGTGCTCAGACACAGCTGTTGGCTATTTTTATGATGTAACGTATCTGGCATGTATAGTACATCATGAAGTATATACAGTGTCATACTGTTTGAATGATATTTACAGCCTTGCTCGCAATAAAGCATACAGATCCTGTTTAAAATATTCTGCACACCAAAGTGTCCTATAGAGCTCATACCCGTATGGTCTTAAGGAGAAATGACGTGTCAAAGACAACATATAAAGTAGAAATAGTGATCTAATATGTAACCTACATGGTACTGATGCGCTTTTCCTCTGCTCAGAGACTTAAAAGGATAATAAAAAAAAGCTCCCCGTATGTAAAGAGCGACGCAGTAGTTGTCTGCCCATGTATCCATTGTTTACTCCTGCGATTCAAGTGCGCTATTTAACTTCCACTTCGGCCTCTTATCTGATGAAAGCAAGCGTGAGGATTGTTTAGACCTCAGACACAAAATCCGAGGCGCTGTGTTATGGCGAGGCCACCGTGAGACGCGGCGAACGTCAGGATGTGCACCAGACAACATTCAGGACACAACACTCACTTCACTTAGATGGAGACGATGAGAAAATACAGACTCTTAAAACATATTTAAACTAAGAGTGGGCTGATGTGTATGATCTGCAGCATGATAACTGTGCAACCGAAGCTCGTCGTTCATTGTAGGAGTCTTCTGTGTTATAAAAAAACAAAACAAAACAAAAAAAACTGCTGGTTCGATCTTGGACTCTGGTTGACTATTAGGTGTGATTTCTATCCGGCTGGAATGGAAGACTGCAGCCACAATGGATACAAATAAATCTGGTGATCACTGGTTCATGGTATATCACAAATTACAGCTAATGAGAAGGACATGAAATGACAGTCCACCGCAGAGGCAGTAACAATTAAGTAAAACTAAACAATTCAATAATTTCATTACAGAAGCCCAATGATTTTTTAAATAGAACTTTAGAGGATCTTTCTGTGACCACACTTGTAGCATCTTTAAATGGACATGTCTCACCTAGACACATGCACTCACTTACGTATTTAAATATTTACTTTACATCTTAGCATATTTGTTTTGCCTTACTTACTTTGTCTTCACGTATTTACTTACTTTACATCTTTACTTACTCACTTAAGTAAGTAAACTTAACGTATTTACATATTTACTTTACATCTTAGCATATTTGTTTTGCCTTACTTACTTTGTCTTTACGTATTTACTTACTTAACATCTTTACTTACTTAAGTATTTAAATTTAATGTATTTACATATTTACTTAATGGCTTTACTTACTTATTTTACATCTCGTACTTTGCTGTATTTACATATTTACTATACATCTTTACTTACTTACGTATGTAAATTTAATGTATTTACATATTTACTTAATGGCTTTACTTACTTATTTTACATCTTGTACTTTGCTGTATTTACATATTTACTATACATCTTTACTTACTTACTTTATATATTTACTTACACAATGTATGTACATATCTACTCACTTTACATATTAATTTCCTTTACATCTTCACTTATTTAACGTATTTACATGTTTACTTATTCAGTCCGTAAAGGATTGAGTTTTTTTGTGATTGTTGTAGCCAAAAATGGTTGATCTTGCTGCGTCTTTAAAAAAAAAAACACAAACATTTTAACCGAGTTTTTTGTGCTTTTTTTGTGGAAAACTACTTGAATTAGTGACACTGCAATTGTATTAAATAGTTTTTCGTAGTGATGTTTGTTGGTAAATGCGACCTTTTAGCTGTACTCCTGTTCGGCGCACGTGAAATTGGATAGGGCTTTGGCTGAATGCGCGTCGTGATGACATCACATGACACGTTTTGGCCCAAATCTGCGGTAATTTTGAAAAACTGTTACTTACATAACGCATTTGCATATTAACTTACTTTACATATTTTCTTAATTACTTATGTATTTACATATTTACTTAATATATTTATATCTTTATATAATAACATTTACATCTTTACTTACTTTACATATTTAGTTTGTCTTTACTTACTTAGATAACATATTTACTTACTTTACATCTTTACTTACTTAGCACCGTTACTTAATTTTACATCTTTTCTTAGTTACTTTGTCTTTATTTATTTACTTAACATGCATTTACATATTTTATTTACTTACATAACATCTTTAAATATGTAAACTAAGTAATGTAAATACTTACTTACTTAATGTCTTTCCTTACTTTACATATTTACTGACTTGCTTTACATATTTACACACTTTTTATTTACTTCCTATATGTATTTCCTTGCTTACATACTTTACCTATTATTTGATTAATTCAATGAAAACTCAGACGATTTGAACATCTCATAGGCTAGGACTGTCACCAACATGATCTCGGACAGAGAACAACCCCTTTGGAGGATCTATATTTTCAAATAGACAAAAAACAAAAAGAGCACGTCCTCACTTGTTGTAAAGGGGGGCTCAACTACTTGTGGCTCTGGAGTGCTTCCGTCCTCCTCTCCACTGATAAAATCTGCAGAGAATGCAAAAAAGACAATAAAAGCATGACATAATCTCACGGGGAAAGAAATTCCTGAAAACAAAATTATTGACGCACAGGTGACTTATGAGCAATATTATTTTTTTCCTCAGTTTATCCGTTGCATTAAGGCTTGATGACATTTCCCCATGATTTAAGATTTAAGAACTAAGATCAATCACAGCTGCTAAACTGAAAATGAAGAGCCTTTTGTGCAAATGTAGACATTTATGCATTAAATTTATCACAAAGTCTTAATCATAATTACCATGAAGTGTTTGCAAACAAATGTTACAGCACTGGTTAATGTGTAATAAAAGTATTAACTATTTCTCACCCAACTACATGTTAATGATTAAGTTCCTATGTCTTCTGTATAAAAATTCTTTGTATAATTAAGTAGTTGCTAAGTATCTCATGAATAAAACAAGCAACTATGAACAATCTTTTGTATAAACTACAGCACTGTTATTTATTAGGGTCTAGTATTATTGAGATAACAACAGAAAAGAAAGGCAATCGCACATCCTGAAGCTTCATCGGCGGCGAAGTCTTCATCGTCTTCGAGGTAGCGCTGAGGCCTCGGCAAGCTGGCAGCCTCGAGATCCTCTGGAAGTGGCACCTCATCCCACACTTTCGAGCTCTCGGCCACCTAGAACAACGGAAGAGAGCTTGCTTTACTGGGGCTCAAATCTTTGACGGTGCCCTCACATGCTTATGTTAATGCACTCATTCTAATTCATTATCGTTTCTAGAGTATTATATCATAAGATATAATACCTAGGCCCCGCCTAGGTAAATTTAAAAGATGTGTGTAATCACTGATCTGGTGAAGTTTTCTACAAGGAGATGTTTTCAGGACCTTGTGCTATGCAGTTATCTGGTACTGATTTAGACGTTAGACCTGGTACGTTACAGTTATATAACCTTGCCACTGAAGTAGTTTGAGTAAAAAAAACGAACAAACAATGAAACACATCATCACTGAGAGCCCATACATCATACATCACACATCATACACCAAGCCCAGTATGTTTAATAACTCCACCACAATGCCCACCTTTCTCCTGGTAGCGCAACCTCAGATTTCATTTTTATCTTTGTATACGTGCATGACCTGCCAGTTCCCATTTCCCAGCCTCTCCATCAGGGCTGCTGCCCCAGTTAAATGTCTCCAGCTAATAAATAACTTGATCTCCCACCCAAATCCTTTCTACCCTCACTGAACACCCTAAACCAACAGTCGCAGGCCTTTTTCAAAAGAAAACCGCTGACTGGCAAAATTCTTTTGAGCAAAGCCGCTCAGCGAGCCGTCTACATGATCAGCTCCTGCTCCACTATCCCTCGGGGATGGAGTCTGTCTAAAAATCCTGGCACTCAAAAAAACTAAATCCATTAAGTAGCTAGAAACTCCAGGATATGGTATGTATATATATATATGATATGATTAAAACGCAAGGTAACCCAAGGGAAGGAATTCAAAACAACTGAGATCGACCATCAACACCAATATAATAAGACTAAACACAACCCCAATTCCAAAAACGTTGTGACGCTGTGTAAAATTTAAATAATTGTAAATAAAAATAGAATACAATGGTTTGCAAATCTATGAAACCCAAATGTTACTCACAATAGAACATAGAAAACATTAAATGTTTAAACTGAGGAACTGTACTATTCTAAGGAAAAAATAAGGCCATTTTGAATTTGACGTTCGCAACACGTCTCAAAAAAGTTGGGACAGGGGCAACAAAAGGCTACGTTTTGATACTACATTTCCTCAGTTTAAACATTTAACGTTTTCTGTGTTCTATTGTGAATAACGTATGGGTTTATGAGATTTGCAAAATCACTGCATTCTGTTTTTACTGACATTTTACACAGCTTCCCAACTTTTTTGGATTTGGGGTTGTAAAGTCACTATAGTCATTATAACTGGAGTACTATAAAGGCTAGACGTATTTCTGTCAAGGGTCAGGGTTGTTGCAGGGAAACCATGAACGGAATATGGCGCATGAATGGAAAGGTCAATATTTCAGCGCCATTAACATGCCTTAAGGTTGCAACAGAACACATACAGTATCTAAAGTCACATCTAGACTTACTATATAAACATCTAGTCACCACACCCGGTTGGAAACCATTTAACAAAGGAAATGATAGGAAGTGCAAACGTACACATGCACAGCAGCCATCTGTGTACGAATCCCATTGTTTATCTTCTCAATGTGCCTTTTAACAATAGGGTTTATCCTGTATGAAAGCCAATGTGGTGCAGACAAAAAATATATATATATAAGAAAAATCAGGGCCCAGAGTTCACAGGAGATATGAAACTACTGGAACGTTAACATTGTTCTGGGGCTAGCCCAGCTGTTGTTTACTGGCCTCGACCAAATCCCTATGTCTAATGGACTCCATGGTCAATCAATACATGGAGAGGACAGCCAAGAGGAAGCTGGTCTTCAGTAATATCACCAAGACTCCAGAACACATCTGTTGAGGACACACTCAACCAAAATTCCCTTAAGAGTAATAACGATTAGACAAATATGGACTATTCTTTCCCATATTCTTTCCCATACGCACGGCCATCTATGGCAATCCCAACCCTTGCTTAAACTCACGGCCAACTGGAAAGGTCCAACAAGAACAGCGTGAGAACAGTCGACTTCCCTTCACGTAACAGCACAGCTGCGAAACTGTGTGTGATGGAAGAGAATACTGAATTGTCAGAAAAACTAGCCATAGCTTTGTTTATTGGGTCTCCTCTTTTTACTGAGAAATTACCCTCTGGCGCGTCAACGTTCACACGTTTCACCAGCATGAAGACACGTGAAAATTGCCTTGTCCAACAGTTTGAAGTCTGGGATAAAAGAAGGTTGGGGTGAGAAAGGCCATCCATTATCAGCAAGTGTTTTCAAAGAGCTCTAGATGAAAATCTAATCTCAGAAGCCTCCTCAGGCTCTACAGGCACCAAAAACATCTCCACATTTCATACTACTGCATGGTAGAGGTGTTAGAGCAGGGTAGTTGATGTTAGAGGTGATGCATTTCTAAACGCTGATGGAGCATTAAGTGGAAAACCCTCTGAGCTGGATCTCCCTGGCACAGGCTGGTCTTCCATGGAGCAGATGTTTAGCATCCTGCAGGACCCTGTTTTATATATAGAGTGCACTTTCACAATTCTCTCACCTTCCTAAAAAGTAAGGATGGGTGCTATAGACAGAGTAAGCAGCTTTTTTTGCACCTATTGTATACAGTGACATGGGATGAAAAGCTGTCCAAGCGTTGACTATCATAGACAAGATGACAGGAAGGTTGATGTGTGCATGTTGTATGACAGAAAGGAATGGGGGGAAAAAAATCTCTCTCCCTGAGAGACAGACTGTAGGAAACTGACATCTGTATTTTTTGACAATTCACAACGAACTCCCTCAGGCAGAACAAACGTGATGAATGAAGCCTCTCAGTGTGCGATAGCAAACTGTACAGTAGGCCTAAAGCACCCAGGAAGGAAGCATACCATCCGTCAACAATTCTACACATTTCTCTCCACCATGAGCATGTAGCATTACAGATGCTAGCTTTAACAAGCTTTGACTAGTTGTTGGGATTCATTGTGGGGTGGGGAAGGAAAACAAGAGCTGGACGGAGGTTTGGGATGCATAACTCGCCTGGAAACTATAAAGCTTCCCCTGTGGGTCAGGCCGCTCTCCCACATGTAGATCATGAGTAAGCCACGACTCCCACAGGCATTCCACTGTGTACTGTACTGTCAAGTTACACCACCTGATGCTTCCCGCTCAGCACAACTGTTTCCTCATGCGGAAATATAAGCTGCGAGCTACCAGTGCTAGGTGGCGCATTAACGTAGGTCCATTCAGTCTAAATTCATAATCCAGTCCCTAGAAAAATCACCATTTGACCTTTTACGAATATGTGCTATCTGCATGTCCAAGATGCACTCTCCACACAGCAATGGCAACAAAGCCATCTGGGTATCCATTTTTCAGCAGAGTTTAACTTCTTAAACCCTGTTCCACCTGAGACACAAATTGTAAATGGAATGAAACACTAACCAGCTTTATTTCCTTATCCCCCGCAACCCCCACCCTTCCGAAGTTTTGAAGTAAGCACCGAGGAAGATGATGAAGATGTTGTTGAGTAGCTAAAACAAAATTTACCACAGACTTACCACAGGACAAGTCTAAAATTTTGTCCAAAACTAACTACAAAAGCTACATTCACTGTGTAGTTAGATGACTAGATAGCAAACAGTATACAGACTACTCGTAACTTAAGAGTCAATAATTGCTTAACAAAAAAAATAAAATAAATAACTTTTGTTCGTTGGTTGGCTACACCACAGCTCATGAAAAACTCTTAGTATAACTTGCTAACAAGGTCAACATTTAAAATATAAGGAAAGCATATTAAGGGAGCAAATAACCTCTAAGTAATAACTGATCACTAGCTTAATAGCTGGCTAGTTTCTCCAGTTTCCTGTAGGTGGATTTGCTACACTAAATTGCCCCTAGGTGTGCAGGATTTTGGCAGTAAGTGTGTATGCATGGTGCCCTGTGATGGACTGGCGTTCTATCCAGGATGGATTCCTGTCTTACATCCAGTGTTCCTGGGATCGGCTCTGGATCAGCCACGATGCTGGGTGAGGATAAAGCGCTTACTGAAGATAAATGAATGAATAAATGTTACAGTGTTACTGTACACTCCTCTGGGGAGAACATCCAGACACCTTTCAGTGCCAGGGAGAGACGCCAGACCAGTCAGACAGCAGTGTGCCAGCCTGTGTGGGGGAATTGGTGTTGAATGTTCGGTATTACTGAGAATTGTGATTGGAGGATAGGCTTGTCTTTTTTTTTTCTCTCTCTCTCTTTTTATTACTGCTAAACCTGAGTGAACCCTGTGGTTCAGTAAGCAGAGTGTTACAGTAAGGCAGAGTTCCCCGAATTTCTTCTATCTAGGGAGACTGCTCAGAAGTCATCATTTCAACAGTAACTTGGCTTCTAATCCAAAGACCTTGAGAAATAACCAAATGTCACGTGTTTAAAGATTTCTTAGGGTTGCAGACTTTCTTCCGGCTAATCCTGAGGTGCTATGCTACATACTATTTGATTCCTAAAAATGCAAATGGTGATCTTGGGGGGAAAAAATGCTCTGAGTCAATGATGCAAGTGTGAACACAAAAAGTTCATCATTCATTTGCAACCGCTCCTGTGGGAGTTACTTTAATAGCCATGAATCAGAATAACAATGCGACAAAGTGTCTAAGTGTGTTTGTGGTATTTCAGCATTTGGGACCAGACATCCCCCGGCCAAGAAACAAGAGCCTGAACATAACGTGTCTGAGATCCTATAATGGTTCTGAAGTCATACGCCAAATCCAGCTCTGGTGGCGGCAGAATCATGGGCATGTCAGTTGCTCGACTGACCATAAATCTTTTTATATACGCTTCATGATAATATCTGACAGCGCAGTACGGGATTAGAAATGCCCACTGAGATGCAGTTTCTTAAACATGACAAAATGTCTAATGGTAAACAAGGAGCTTCCAGAAGTACTTGAAGAAGCTCTTAATCAAACGTAGCATGGCGTCTGTTTTTTTTCCCACCGAAGTCTGTGGGCAAGATGAACAAGCAAAGCATTCCACTGTAAAAGACTTCCGCTCCTTGTGAGATTCCAGGTGGCCCCTAGAGAAGAGCCCTCCCATTTATTACCTTCAAAACCTCCCTCAAACAGACCACCTGTGTCTGGCACTCTGGGTTCCACATGCCTCCTCACACACATACTGTCAAAATAGTCTGGCATTGTTTTACTTGCTCTGCTGTTTCAGACCGATTTGTACAGGGTTGCAAGCCGTCGCAAATATGGTGGGATGCTTAAGACTGTGGTGAGGATTAATGACTGAGGTCATCGATTAGATCTGACCCCAACGTACATCAAATTTAGGGGGGGGTGGGGGTTGCAAAATGTAGGTCACTTGAATTGCTCAAATCTACAGTCTGGGCTAGAAAGAAATCAGCCCCAGTATCTACCTCATGCCTGGGTATTCTATGTATTTTTACTTACTGTTGGTGGCTCCATTGTTCTTGATTCCACTAAAGTAAAGAAATAAGGAAGACATGGATGTGGAAGCCCTGCTAGGCCATTTATGCCAGCCAGCCCTGCACACGCCCTCATTCAGATTCATAACAGCTTTATCCAATTGCTCACTACACACCAACTACGCTAATTACAATGAAAATCATCAAATATATGCTAACATCCAGTGGTTGGTATGATTATTCCATTACCTTATGCAACTTATGCTAACGGTCGTAATATTTAGTAATGCATGTGAAGTTCGGTAAGATTAAATTTGCGATGGGATTTGTCGTTGAATTTGCGATCGAGTGCCGCTGACTTAAATCGCCCTGTATCTATACATCATGCTAGCTTTAGTTTACATTATGCTGCTTAATCATTTTACAACGATTATGTTGTTCGAAAGGAAATTTGACATGAAGTCTATGCTTTGTGATGTAATGGGTGATATGGCTGTTTATATGAATTATTTGGACTTGGTTTACTTACAGTGGCCTATATCTTATTGCTTGGATCATGTTTTCAAACCCAATTAAATAATGAGGAGTACAGGGGTTTATTTACGTATTTACATAACATACGATGTGCAATAACGTAGAACATCTGTAGCCAATCATATTTTGCAAAAAAGCAGTGGAATATAGTGAGCTGCAGCCAATTTTATCCAGGTAGACTGGAATTTCCCCGCTGGCTTGCACTGGCTATTGAGCAATTCACGCCCTTTTAATGTGGTGTACGAAAGCAGTTAGCTACAGCGGCTAATCCTACGGTTCATTTAGTCTTGATGGTAGGGACAGTATTTAATACTTTCAGCCTTTTAAACAAATTCCACATCATTTTGATGTAACAGGAAAAATGTGTTGGAGGACAAAAGCTGCATTGTTTATGGACCAATTGAAGCAAACCGATCGGAAAATAAAGGGGAATTCCTTTAATCATACACTGTTATGCTTCTACCTGAAATATTAGTGCAACAAGCATGAAGAGAAATGTGTGGAATTAGGCCAGCAGGATAATCTGGCAAGATGCGACTGGAAAGTCTGCACAGCTCAACGGAGCTCATTTCCTCCTGCCTTTTAATCACACCTTATATAGTGTTATCATAAGACTGTGGCCAGTGGAAAGAATTCCTTTGCTGTGATGCTAGTTTTCGTGCTCATCCACCACCTCATTAGTTTAGATTCTGATATGTAAGACAGATATTGATGGCTTTTACTGACATTAGTATGGATGATACGGATGGAACCAACGAACCGTTGGCAAAATCAAAATCAATGACTTAAAAGAGCATTAAAGAATTTTGGCGAATTTTGGTGTAAGGACACGCTGCTCTTTACGACGAGGATGAGTAAACAATTGCGGAAGAGTATTCTGAGAGTCTAAAAATACGGCGTTATTTCCGGTAATGGCGTCTAACTGTGACCCGTGGCTAGAGAGCTCGGGTATCGCCAGTTTCCCCAGACGACAGCTGATGTCCTGAGGAGGCTGGGACCAGAGGTGGCATGCAGAGAGAAAGGGTTGCTGGTGTTTATTTATAACGGGACAGGCCCCTGCACGGCACTAGCTGCCATTCAGGAATGGGCCATGTCTGCCTGTTAAAGGAACCTTGGCTTCATGCTTGGGCAGACACTTCAAACACCGACGCCAGTGTCCTCTGGAACACAGGATAGACACGACATTGGAATAATGTCTGACGTAGAAGAAGACAAAACAATAGTGCCTTGGGTGAGGGGGTCAGTGAGGTCTTGGATGAGCTCACAGGGTATTTCAAGCTAGTTTTCTTTAAGAAAGCTGCTTCACACCTTTGCTATGAACTGCATTACAGAACACAACAATGTAAACAAAAGTGTCCCAAAGTACACTACGATGAATATCCAGAGCCAAAAAAGCTCACGGTTCCCCACAGCAGCGTTTCACACCATCATACTAGGTCCAGATAATCCAACACCACCTGTTGCCTTGGCCCAGGACCAACTGTACCACAGCATGTCGGGTCAAAAGCAGTTTCATTAAGATTGCTCTTTGATAAACCCTGTGCCTCATTTCCCGCTCAACAGTGGGGGAAAAAAATCATTTTAGCAAATATTCAACTATAGAGATTACCAAAAATGATATAATTCAATTCAGTTTTATTTGTATAGCCCTTTTAACAATGGGCATTGTCCCAAAGCAGCTTTACAAAAATATAGAAATTCAAGATATAGACACACACACACACACACACACACACACACACACACACACACACACACACACACACCACAGCGCAACTGACTTGTGGCTTGACTTTGGCGGACCCTGTACAAAAGCACATTTAAAAACAAATAAACAAAAACACACGCCATAGTTGATATGGTGAAGCTTTCAGTCAGAGGTAAAGCTGTTCCTTTAAGTTTTCTGCCATGGGAATGTCTTCTTTACGACATTGTGCTTTGCCATTTCTTGGTACTAACTAACAGGTACTAACTTTTTATGGCCTTTCTACAACATTAAACATAACTCTAAACGGATAAAATGTATGACGTCATTCTTTCCAATAGTGTTGCAAGTTGCTGTGGTATAAGAGAATTAAGCCTCCAGGACGTGCGGTTATAGGAAAGTAATCAACTTCACCGTGGCAACAGTAACTCTGCTTTGCATCTGTCCGCATTTCACCACCTTGCTGGTGATTACTGTACTACTAAAACAGTCCCTCCAGGATTTGTGCGACCGCAGAAACGAATGCAAACGCCGCAATATTCGCAGATTTTCTGCAGATTTGAGTCAAGATGTGTCATGTGACGCCATCACAATGCGCATTCAGTCAAAGTCCCCTTCGGCTCACGTGTGTAGAACGTTAGTACAGATAAAAGGTCTCATTTACCAGCAAACATCAGTGCAAAACAATTTCGCCAGATCAAGTTTCAACCAATTTTGGCCGCAACAATCACAAAAAAATCCCCAAAATCCTGTATGGACTGTATTAAAGCACCGCCCATTGTGTTTTATTTCTTAATTTTTTGATTCCTGAGACTCAGAATCTCTAAGTATTTCTATAAACGTTCCATTTATTAACGCAAGTTTAGCCAACATAATAGCGGTAATAATAATAAAAGTGGTGTTGATTGCTACCATGAATTTCCCTGTAAATCCCTGTAATTCATTTCTCCATTACATATCGTCCTCTTTCCTATAATGTCCAGTGATTCAGAAGCAAAACTCCTTAAAACTCCAAAGAATGCCCTTTTATGAGTTTGCTTTGGATACACTTCCAGCCTGGTGAGAGACGCTGTACTGTGTATAACCACCTGCTGCCTGTTCCCAAGTTCATGGTCAAAACACCAAGATCTATTCAGGGCCAAGATCATAATTAACTGGGATTGGGCTAGAAGCCTATGTGGAAGTTTTTTGGAAAGGCCACCGCTGTTGATGCTGCAAACACTGAAATAGTCATCTGTAAAAGGCATGCATGGAGATGTTGTGTAGAAACCGATGTGGTAGACCATTCATTTTAATAAAGCGAAGATGCAAATAGCTTTCGAGTTAGATGCCATAGGGAACATTTTGCGGACATGCATGATCTAAAACTTGGGGGAGAATAAAAGCGTTTTTATCCCTTTTTAAATTCCCAAATCATCCTTCTAACTGGAATTGTCCGGCAAGTTGATTTCACCTGCTTTCTAAGGAATCATCTATTTCGGTACTTAACCGATTTAACTGACTTAAGTTTCACAATAACAAAGCTTTACTGATCTGAATGGCAAATCAAGACGGTAAGCAAAAACGTGTGATTAAACACTGTTCAGACATTCAAGAGCATATTTTGTGTCCACCAACATGGACAAGCAAAAGTACAGTTTGGGACCACTTTTTCTGAGAGTGTAGTCTGGATACCCAGGCTAAAAATTTTTTTAAAACAATAGGATGTGCTGGATCAAGTGCTATTTTATAAGCTGCTGAATAATGAGGGTGGAATCATTACAACTAGGATTATAAAACAGAAATATTGGCAATGTACTAGAGTCAGATCCAGGTCGTTTCAATGCTTGCCATCTTCTCATTGTAATATCATCATATTAGTCTTTAATTATGCTTCTATGTCACATCATGTTACATTTGATAGCAAAGAAAAATAACTGATTTCTTTCAAAAGTCAGCATTTTCCATCCCTGATTTATTTATTTATTTATTTTTTGGAAGAAAAATTTAAACGTCTTGGCGCTTCCATTCCAGAAAAAAACCTGGCAACCTCAGTGGCATGAACTACACTTAGGACACTTGCATAATCTGAATGGGAAGCCCTGCAAATCTACTTAAGCATCTGCATAACCAGAGTCTGAATACAGCGATCTTTCCCCACGTGCATACCGACGTTATCAACTCCGAATACGGCCCTACAATAAGGACAGCAGCTTTGCCAATAAGGAAACAAAGACTATTATCAGCTGCTACGGACTGCGAACATGCTGCTCAGACCCACAGATGAAGCGCTGGTATGGTGAGGCGATCAGGCACGAATGAAATGTGTTCTGGCAAGTGACTGGTGAGGACCTGAAGATGTCTATCTCCATTGACCCCTTTCTCACCCAGACTAAGGTACGCCTCTGGGGAGAGAGGTGACATTCCTCTGGAAGGTAAAAATACCACTAAAACCACATAGCTGCAGGTGAAATTTCACCCTTTGCTCAAGACTCCTTGTGCAAAGTGGGTGTGTTCGAGAGCAAACATCAGGGTGGACCTCTGGAGCGTAACAGGTAAATTACAAATTAGCACTTTGGATACCTATACTATTTCATTTTAAATCATCTTTTTCTTTTTAGTTAAAACTCAAAGGAATCTTGTGCTATAATTCATCACGATATCAATATTATATATATCGTCATATTGTCCAGCCCTATTGATCATTGATTCATTATTGCTGAATTTTCTACTGGATAATAATAAGAACTCATAACCATTAGCCAGGGGTGAAATTCCTGCAATTCCATAGAGAAACAGTCCACCTCTGGTCTTAGGTAACAAGTACTGTCCTGCCAGTTAAAATCTAGCCTTTTTACATGGAAATCCACCACCCTTCTCTTAGCTTAAGTTACACTGCAGCAGCTCACAAAACAACCCTTGAGGCCTCATCAGCCGATGTCGGAGTTAACAGAAACTGCCTCTTTGCATTCTCAGTCCACATTAAGCACTTTTTGACAACTGGATTGAAGTACTTTCTGGGTTCAACATGTGGGTGAGGGAAAAAAAAAAAAGCCTCAGCTTGATTTTATGTGCTCAGTATTGCGAAATACACACACACACCTTTATTATACATCTTGCCCTTAACAAACCTTGACGCATATGGAATATCAGCTATTCTGCTGTTTACGACAGGATAGAGAGCGCTGAAGCAAAGCGTGAGCTTCTGAATGTATTCAAAGTCTCTTTTGTTAAGCCTTGTAGCCAGCGATTCACGCTGCATAGCCCCCTAAGCTGAAGCCATTGACATGCTTTCATAGTGACTGCACTGTAAGAACCCTGCTGAAGCTTTTACACCTTCTCCAATCAGGTCACTACTGGCCACAAGTCAATAAACAGCTCAAAAAGGCAGGCCTCAGGAATGGTTTTGTGGTAAACATCTGGTAGGAACAGCCAGCCTTTGCTTGGTACTTTAGGCCACGTTCAGGCTTAGTATTAACTTTTGTCGTGGCTTTTCCAGTTACAAGTGTATACCGATAAATGTGATACACGGACAACAACACTTATAGATGATGCAGCTCAACTTAGAGTAAATTATTTATTTATTTATTTATTTATTTATTTATTTTAAAGAGTGTTACTTTAAAAAAAAAAAAACAACTTACAAATATAAGTCATTAATTAAAGAACTACTTGAGTAAGAGAGAAAAAAAAACAAACAAACTCTTGTATGTTATTCATTATAAAGAATTTGAAACACTTTACAAGGTTAAGTATTTGAATGCAATCTAATCTAATATTAATTATACCACAGCATTGGCCAGTTCTCAATTCTGATTGGTCAGAAGGTTTATTCATTTTCTAGGGATGAAAAAGAAAAAAAGAAAAAAAAACACAACATGTAATAGCTTCTATGAAGGGATGTTTATTTAGCTTTTTTGGAAGGAGTCTGCAGTGTCCGTGTCTGCTTTGTAACAGTCTAAGGTAAAGCTGTAATGAAAGTATTCCGAAACAGGAAAGCCTTCAGGGCGAATGTGCGTTGTGGTTTATCGAGAACGTGACAAGCTGCATTTTTTTTTTTTTTTATTATTGAGAACAAATAAAGTCTGAGTGTAAGTATAGCATAAATGTGTGTTTTTAAAATCAATAAAATACATTTAAATAATTTGTTAGCGTTGCAAGCAAATTGCTTTGGTATAAGAGGAAGACAGCCATACAAGACATTGAAGAACCACTTAAGTCAAAATTAGTTATGAAATCTGATCATTAGTGGTCGTTAAATACATATTTGAGACACATTAAAATGCCAGATTTAAAAAAGTGACCGGTCTCAGCTATCCTCTTGTGATCAGGTCACCCAAACCCAGTCTTAAGCATGGCTCTGGCCAACCAAACCGGTATTCATTTCCATAAGATCCAGGTGTCCAAGATGTCACTGCTTCAAAGAGTAGATGTGAAAATCATAGAATCTCCTTAAATGCCACATGATATCTTTAGTTGCATGAATTCTTGGCTTTTTCAACGGAGACCATGCTGCATTGGTAAAACTTTCCTAATTGAAGAAAACCACTGAGACAGCTGGGACATGTCAGATAGTCGACTGCATATGGTAAGTAGTCCCACTAAAGCCATAACGAATCAGGAAAATCTTCTCCAACAGCTGTGGCACGCCTTGTTCGGAGCAGATTATACCTTCTCAAGACATTTCCCAGGCTTTGAGTGTAAACTGACCCTCTCTGTAATACGCCACCAAAACACTAGCTTGTCTCCTCGGAGGCAAAAAGAAAAAGAAAAAAAGCGAAACGGGAGCATTCCTAATGCTAGTTTTCTGAGGTCAGCATGTGAGAGAGGGATCAGGTGCCCACTTTGTATGCTTGAAGTAGTCTTATCCTGATTGGCTTATTCTGTGGTATAAATCCTTGACTTTAAGCTTCCTGTCAAGCATTGACAAAGGATCAAGGAGTTGGCCACTCACGATCTGCAGGATTATCTCTTCTGTGGCTGGGACGAGGAGAAGAATCCCTAAGCTCTAGGGGTAACGTTCCACCAGGTGCAAGCTTCTAAAAGTTATAGAAACTCAAAAAATGACGTTTCTTGAGATTTATTTTTCGCTATTCTCACGGTCTATACTTGACTCATGGCAACTGTTGCATTTGAACTCGTAAGACAAAAGAAAACAACCAAATTAGACCACTGCGGCTCCAGGAACCAAAGTATAAAGAATACTGATCATATTATTACGCTTTACGTCACTCTTGGAAAGATGCGTACAGGCATACTGGAGTCAATGGTGTTACGACGTGGATATACCTCTAGGCCAAGAATTCTAAAAGCAGGAATTTACCCAATTATGCCAAATAATCAACTGGAAGCACACTATCATGTTCCTACAACAAGTTAAACAAGCCAAATTATACAATTCATGACAACTTTGGTATTATCAGAATTTGGGATCATTTGTAGATTTGCTTATAGGCCACGAGATACTCTCTTTGTGGCCTCAAAATATTCATGTGTGGCCACACCTTAGTAAAAACAAACACCATGTCATCTCAGACCCTCCATAGAATAATGACTTGAGGATACTTGAGGAGACTTGAGGAGCAGACAAGAGGCTCTGTGAGTGTTGGAAAAGGGTCAGGTAGTGAATGAAAAGCGGGAAAAAGCTGCACGTCCAGAGATAAACAGTGACTCAGTTCTAGCACTTGTCCAAGGTCAACACGGGACTTTCAAAAGGGATGTTTGCTTCAAAATCGCAGAGGACAGTTACATTGTGAAATGAATTCCTTCATATAGTAATATAAAGCTGACTTGTTTGGGGGGTAATCCATATTCCTAAATGTTTCAAATATCATATCACGATACCTTGAGGCAATTCTATGATGCAACACTATTTTGCTGATAGTTTTATGTTTAAAAAAATGTTTCGCCTGGGGAAACACTTTATTCATTATATTTACCTACATAATAGTGTCAGGGTTGAGGGAGTATTGGCATTCACCCACATAGGAAAGTTTAGAAACAAGCTGTTTGATGTGTGGCCACGTTGCTCCAAGGTTTAATTATGTCCGAGTCACAATAGTAAAGTTTGCTTGAAATATGAAGTCAATACCATAAAATCAGCGAATTAGTAAATCAGTGGTATTATTTTTGGACAAAGTCATATCGACAAGCTCTGAAAGAAGTGCTCGCATTCTGATAATTACTCTCAAAGAAATGCACAGCACGACAAAATGCAGGGATTATTATTTTATACGTTCAATTCGAGTCATTCGATTAATGCAACACTGAGCACCTGAAATAAAAAGTGTATTTAACAATACATAAACAAATCTACAAATTACTCCAACTTCTGATAATAAAAAAAAAAAAAAAAAAACCCAACAACCACAGACTAAAATGAAACATTACCCATGTCTTACTTAGCCTTCCTTCCTCACGAGTCTAAAATAAACAACCACTTAAAAATGCAGCTTGGAACAATAACTGTATGTACAAACAGCTGTCTGCATTACGTAAACAATGTGTAACATTAGTAGGAAATCTTTGGGGGTACAATTCCTAGGTGTAGATATTTATAGCCTATAAACATCTCTGGGCAACCTGGAGTAGCCTGCAGTCATTGAGATCAGTCACCAAATGTTTAACTACAGTGATAGTTTCACCATCTTTTGGCAATTCCCCAAGTTGCACCATCTCCAATGCAATTCATCTGTTTGTAGAGTTCGCTGTAAGGTATAATTTAAAGGTGTGTTTGAAGCCAGGAACACCTCTACATCAACATCTGCATGCCAGCAGGTTGGTCCAACTGTACAAGAAGGCGAGGGGCCCAATCTGCCCATTCATTAGAAGCAGATGTGAAGGGTTTCATTTCCTACAAGGTAATTACAAGTGCACACAGATACCGGTACAATCTATGTGAAACAACTTGCCAGGTGGGAACTCTTACACCAAAGGCTGGGTGCCCTAGAGCTAATTTAACTCCTTGTTCTTCTCAACACTTCCGTTTCTGGTCTCAGTCTGCCAAGGTTGGTCGTCAAGCAGGCTGATCATCCGAACAACCGGATGCCCTAATCTTAAATCAACATGAACGTGACTTTTCTAGTGATCCAGTATTATAAAAGAGGATTCATGGTACACTATCACTTCAGTGGCAGCTACACTTTTCAGTGTGTTAGCTGCCCATCTTTTGGCCAAAGTCAAAAAAGGTGAGAGCAAACCACAGCCAGTCAGGAGATTCCTGGGATTCCACATTGGGAAGTGGTGGGAAAGTGTGCTGACTAGCCGTTCAGAAACCTCAGCCGCAGATGATAAAGCTATGATAACTTTGGCCCTGTCTCGCCATCTCGTAAGGCAAACAAAAACTTTGCCCATTCTTCTGTGATCTCGCTAAATCTCTATCCCAAAAGTTCTCAAGTACTACCCGACACCCACAAAACAACAGGCTGCCGCTGAGACATGTGCCCAAGGGCAGGTTTTGTTCCTACGCCAAATAATCTGCCTGCAGTTGCAGTTTTGGTGCCAGATTTCAGCCATGGTGTGCTCTTGAAAACATCCATCATGGTCATGTTCAAGGCCACAGCAGGAGATCCAAGGCTATGAGGTTGAGAAGTTCCTCACGCTACTTAAGAGGCTGTTCTAACCATTAGGGCTTCCAACTGGCCATAAATCAGTGCTGAAAGTGCCGTTTAATTAGGTGCTTTAAAAGGATAATTGCTTGAGTTGGTTAGTTTTAGGTGATGATAAAGCCTAATACTGGGCAATTAAGACACTCGTGTTTGTTTCACTGCAGGTTGAGAATGGCTGCATTCCAACCTGGCATGTTTACTGTTAAGTAGCCAGGCTTATATTTGAAATGCACTTTTACTTGGGACAAATGAATCAAAGCATACCATTCTGACAAAAGTGGAATTAACACTTCATTAGACCTTGGTACACCAAGGTCTTTCTGACTGCATAGGTCAGTTAAAACAATCAATATCACTTCTCTTCCCGTCTGGTGTCAATGAGTAGCCTGAGAGTTGCCCGTTTCAAGAGACCCCACTCTCAAATCAAGTGAACAAAAAGTTTTACTCATACCAAGGAGTTAATATGAGGAGGCAAAATCGTACGCACCAACTTGCACGAAAGCCACAGACATTTCAGCTGGGTACCAATCCAGGGCAACTCTGAGAAGCATGCACCGGAACATTTTAGTAACATTTTATAAGGCATTTTTTTAAAGAGGGTTAACGACTAGGTTGTGGTGTCATTTCTCAAAATGATAAAAGTTGAATTTTTGGTGCTTAAGTCAGGACCCTTAGCATCTTCCAAAAAACTTGCAAATGACACACCCATTTTAAATCAGTTCAAATGAAAATTCTTGCAGATGTTTACTGATATTTATGCAATACTGCAACAGCTGTTCTGCCTCTGCTTGTTTACAAAGTATTATTGGCAGCATTTGTTTAAATGCTGCAGCTGTGAGCCCATGGGTATTTGACTCAGGATTCGTCCTATTGCATAATATCTGCTCCATCTTCTGCATGACAGAAGCATACTTGCGTGTATGATATACCCCTGATGCGTGGTTATTGTATAGACTGAACAGAAGGTGTCGAAATTAAGTACTTTCTTTCCAAAGACTCAAATTCAGGTATCTTCAGAGAGACTGTGCATGCCCACACTATGGCATATCCATGACGAGTTTCTCAACCACTTTGGAGCAGCAGTGACCTGGAACTGCTGGCCAAGGACGCATTTGACACGGTGCCTGGAGGGCAACCTCTCCCACTCATTCAGAGACATGCATGCATGCACAATCATATCTGTTTGAAACAGATGAACTACTTTGGGCCTTGACTGAGGTATTTAGTTGTCAATATTAGTTTTGGAAAGACAGCGAGGTACTTGCAAGAAGAAGAAACTAAACACGGAAGACCATTCTCACATTTGCCTAGTATCAGACCATGAAACAAATAATACATGTTTTATGTGTATAAATTGCTGCAGAATAATAATGCTGTAGTAAAAGCAACCTGAAGGCAATCTGTCAAGACTTACTGCTGTCACAAGATAATACTGAAATGTTCATCAATAAACACGATGGAGAATCCAGTACTATGTATTGTTCCTACATTGTTGTGTCACAGCATTCAAAAAAGTTTGTTTTCAAAAGTCTGTATAAAACTGCACATGCAGACATGCAAAACAGTACATACACACCATCAAATACATACACACACCTTCACGATTCAAAAGCCTGTGGCCAGAAAACTGTACGTTTGTTAATACACACTTCCATAGCTTGTGGGCGGAGTGTCTGGGGCTAAAGTTTAGCTTATGCTTCGTTAGAATGGCTTCGGAGAAATATCTCTAAAGAGCTTTGAAAATCTCTGAGCAGTCATAGTCATTCAGAGTAGTTCCAACCACACAAGATACAGTTCGCGAATGTTCGTTGGAACTATGGTTTTAGGAAACACCAAATCGCTGAACTACGTTGATAACGACGGAACTTGCGACCATAATTTGTTAACGATGCTTTTGGGAAACACATCCCAGAATAGTAGGAGTCTCTTAGGACGATCTGTCCATCAAAAAAGGCAGCGAGGCAGTAAACAGCAAGGCGTGAGCTGTCTGATCAAATAAGATGAGCTGAGAGTGAGCTGTAGATCCAGCCTGACGCCCTACTTCTGATTTTCTGAATTTCTCATCAATTGGAAATCACTCGCTGCTGCTGGGGATGGCCAAACATGTACACCCTGAAGATCACTGAGATTACTGAGGATGGTACCATTCAAAAACCATGAAGATGGCTTTGGATCACAATTTATATGAACAGTTATACTACAATGGCTTAGGACTACAATTGCTATGATAGCTTTAGGACTGCAATTGCCATGAGTGAACAGCGGAGAAGTTCAACTAAACAGACTTCATGTGAAAACTGTAATGAATTTCCTGGTTACACATTTTTGCACTTTTTGTCCATGTAGTACACAGTTATAGAAGGGAATTATTTATAATCGTACTATCCGGTGTCACCAAGATGAGGACGGGTTCCCTTTTGAGTCTGGTTCCTCTCAAGGTTTCTTTCTCATATCATCTCAGGGAGCTTTCCTCGCCACTGTCGCCTCCGGCTTGCTCATTTACATTCAGTTAAAATTTATATCCTGAATGTACTTATTTATGTAAAGCCGCTTTGTGAGGAGTCCGCTTTGTAGGACTCCTCACAAACTTGCCCCATAATACGATTTAAACCTGGATGGGGCCTTTGATTTCAAAACGTCATTAGAGGCTACGCTATGCTAGTGGCTAGCTAGTTAGTGGCTATGCCGAGTTAATATGTCGTGAAAGCGAAAAACATCTCTAACAAATCAAATTAATCAACTATTTTAACGACCAATTAGTAGGCTAAAAAGGACATTGTTTCTTTTTTCTTCACACATAGAATTAACTGTAAAACAGGTAGCATAAATATATTCGTCTTTGTCTGCAGTAATTGTTCAATAAAATAGTTTTTCTAGCCATAAGCTACTTGATATAAAAAAAAAAAAAAAAAGGAATGACATTTCCACCTGAATTGAGAATCAACTATTTAAAAATGTCACACAAAGTGCCTTTCCAATGCCCCCAAGTCGTCAGAAGCCTGTTCAAATGCAAATAAATTAGGTTTAAACATTAAGTGAATCCTTGATCACGTCCAAAAAATGGTTGAATGTATTACCCTGGGACTATCATCAATATACACTTCAACACTGGTCGCATTCAGAAGGCGTTCGATGAGGACTTCATTCTATGAGAAGACTCATGAGAAGATTGGGCAAAGAACTCTGCACACTTAGCAACAGCAAAAACCTATCATGGAAAGGATTACAGCTGTGAAGAAATGAATCATTTTTCTCTCATGGAAATATAAATAAGAGGAATTGGGACGGATATAGTGCGGGATGTGGTTTTTGGCAGTTTTGAAGAACAGGTGGCTCTTGAACAAATTAATAATTTCGAGTTCAAACATGTCTTGGTGTTTGCTATAGATGTTCTGTAATGACTTGCCTTTGAACATGACATGTTCATAAAAAATAAAAAAATGCAAGAAAAAAAGAAAAAGAAATAAGACGCCAGTGCTTTTATAGTCCCTTTTATATATATAGTCCCTGCCTTAGTCTTCACCTTGGAAGTTCCACAGGAAAGCCTGAGTAAACTTGCTGCAGGGAATTAGGCTTCCCCCTCCCATAGATAATTTTGGACTTCATTTCCCTAACAGGAAGATGAATCAGCAGGTTCTGTCTTTTTTCCTGATCAAGTGAAGCTGTATGGTAAAACAATATCTGCCTACTGGGCAAACATCAAAGCGTGGCCGACCTTGGTATAAAAAAAAAAAAAAAAAGCTGTATATGTAGCAAAGCGTTTGTCCAGACTTCCTGCCTTATTAGTGCACTGGGAGGATACAGACAGTAAAGGTGGGTAGGGTGGGAAAGCACTCCCAGTGTGGCCAAATGCAAACCGTGAGCCTTACCTCATGGGAACATCCTACCCATATACACCCTGTGACAGTTTTAACATTTAGAAAATATTCGGCAGCATTTGACAATCTGACCAATATATTTTCTTATACTACATCACAGCTGAATTCTCAAATATGATTGGTCAAAAGGAGTTGATTAATATTCCCAGTACTCCAAAGCCACCTATCACGTCCTGTTCAGATATCAAAAAGTATGACGAAGCGCAGCTTAGTCCAAAATGCAAAATATGCTGCATTTCAGTGCTGACAAAGTCATTACCCCATATGTAAAAGTAGAGCTGCACCAGTCCCTTATAGTACAGGCCCTGTATTAATACATATAATGCTATTCATCTCGTATTTTTGTACATGACACGTCATACATACACCAAGTCGTTGTAGGGTCGAGAAAATGAATATTAGGGAAATAAACTTAAAACGGCTTCACAATAAATAGTGGAGAAGCTCAAAACCAGTGTCAGCGTTATCGTCAGCGTCCTGGTTGCAGAGACTCAGCGGCACGGTTCTTGGGGAGGAGAAGAAAAAAAAAATCTATGTGTAAAACACATGAGGTTGTCAAAGTAGGAAAACGGTTTAAAAGCAGCAAAAAAAATTACGAGTTTTTAAACCTTTTTAAAATTGAATCTCTTTTTTTTTTTTTCCCCCTCCAACATCAAAAGGTGGCAACCTATAACTTATTTCATGGCTAAATATATGACGCCATTAAGTACACTGAAGAAATAAGAATTCTTCCATGTAGATTTGTGGAAATATCATGATAACATTTTTGGTCATATCGCCCATCTCTAGTATATAATATCACAACCCATTAGAAGGCACTGCCTCAAACTCGGCATTACCTACCAGGGGCATCGGAGCGATGACGTGGTCACTTCTCGAAAGGTGGGGGGGAGGGGGTGGTTGTTGGCATGCTAATGTACCCCAGACTGCAGGACCGCTTTGTCGCATTATCTAAAGCCTCTTGAGTGGGTCTCACCAGGACCAGAGCATTGGGGAGTCGCAAAGGCAAACCACCGCCACGTCTGGAAATCGGTTCAAAAGAATCCTGTTCTCCAGCTCCACACTACCTAATTACATTGCTCACATGTGGTTTGTTATGGCCGACGGGGGTTGAAATAAAACGGCAGCAAAAGCTGGAGCTGGTTTTTACCTTGTAACCCCTGCAGTACAGTACATCAGTATTTGACAAATCAAACACCTTGCATGCGTGAGAGAAAAACAAAGCGTATCCAGTCGTGTTCATTATTTAAATATTTACGTCACCTACTGTAGGTTGTTCTGCTGCGAAACATTATGGCCCAAAGGCTCCCGAATTCCTTTCCACTGCCTTTCCTGCAGATAAGCTGCATCATAATTATTTCATAAAACTCCAGGAGAAGAGTTTAACCAACCAGGCTGCAGGGACCTCAGATTAGCAGTGCCTTTCAGATCAGGACAGGTAAAGGCTTGCCTTTGATTAAGTATGCCGGCAGCTCAGTTTGCAAATGGCTTTTATAGGACAAGTACGCACGACGGAGGCAATGTTTAGCTTGATCCTGATCCCAGCCAGAATTAGCAGGAACCCTTCATTTAGGATAGAACTGCTGCAGTGTTTACTCCGTGTTCTTGAATGCTGGAGAGAACTGTATAAAGTGTTGCTGGCATGTCATCCAAACCCTTTCCAGATTCTTTATAGTCAGAAGGTGTGGACTCATTTTCTATAACTGCAGCTCTGACTTTAGTTGCAAGCACAAGGTAAACCACAGGGCTATATTAATGCACTCGTTCAAATACGTTATACAAATACACACATGGCAGACGCGCCACATAATCAGATGAACAAACGTGTGTAAAACATTGTTGATCTACAGCAGATTTCTGTAAGGAGATGTTTACTGAGCAGTTAAGGAAGGAGTCTCCAGTCCCAGTACTTTGTAATAGTCAGAGGTAAAGCAGTTCCTTTAAGTTTTCCAACACGGGGAAGAAGGATTTCGCACTTGCTGGTTTCTCTGTAACACGACAGGCCGCATTACTTTCCTTTTGTCTTCAACAAGATTAACTGTTGATAGCTGCTATAACGGAAGTGATAACAGCGCATCCCAAAGTGTTTTATTCGGCTTAAACCACAGTAAAGCGCCAATGATTACAATTGTTTTGTCTTTGTAAAAAAAAAAATAATAATAATAAAAAAAAAAAAATCTGTTTATAGTTACATTAAAAGTTGTGGAACGTCTGCGAAAAAGTTTAATTAGAAAATAAATCAACGTAAGTGATAACAGGAACTAACTTCTTCGTAGACATTATACAACATTAACATAATCAACGTAAGTGATAACAGGAACTAACTAGTTCGGACTATAAAAGTTTTATTCTAGAGTTTTACAGCTTTAGTTTTTTGTCTTCGCTCTCATTATTGCGAAGCCACTCAATGGCATTCAAGACATTTCCAAAAAAATTCCTGCATGTCACTTCAATCATGCTACACGATACATCAGCTATAATGGATTGTGTTCATGCATATACATCCATTTCTGAGTTTAAGTCAACTATAGCAGGGTAATCTTCTATAGAGGGATACAGTAGACCAGAGCTAATATCATTTTAGCATTAGCATTTACTCCAACAGTGAAAGAAAATAAAAATCCCACATTTCCTTTCCATGACTTTCCAAGAGAGGGAAAAAAAAAAAAAAAACTATAGAGAGATGGATTACAGAAGTCAGAATTTACCTGATTAAGTAGTGTTATAAATATACCTACATTTTTGTAAAGAAGAGGAAATAAATGAATAAAAACCTTTGGTATTTTGTAATATTACTATTGCACTAAATAATAATAATAATAATAATAATAATAATAATAATTTGATTTGAGGCTACAAATAGTAATATAACAATAGTAATATATTTCTGACTTAATTCACTTTTATGCGTTAGACCTTGTGGCTTTTATTTTGGAGGAAGACCTCCGTTTAGTTGGCAACAGTTTTTTGTTTTTTTTTAAATTCACTTCTCATTACCAATCAGGTGAAATGCTGTAAACCTCTGCCCACAAAAATGTTTGCGATTACGCTAACGTAAAACCAAAGTAAATCTGCCGCGTGTCGTGTCTAAATGTACGTTCTAAGCGACTACAACTCGCAACACAGACAGAGATGAAGTTAGTGTGGAGCGGCGTTTCCTGTGAACCGAGCCGCTCTAACACAATGATGAGCCGCACACACACTGAGTGCAACACAGTCACACGGGTTTACCATCTCTAACAGCAACGAGTGAAATATTAAATCTAAAATCTTCTTCACGGTGTCGGTTCGGTTGCATTTTTAAGACCTTTGAAATGTGGATTTAAGACATTTTAATGCTAATTAAGGCCTTATTTTTACATTAAGACATTTTAAGGACCCGTGGACGCCCTAAAAAGACCTCGTGCTCATTCAAACGTTCGGGACATGCTTCGCATGACAATACCTGAATTAGTCAAAAGACGTCACGTCAATACAAGTCTCGTGAAAGATCAATCGTTTCGCAAGACACAGACAACTAAAACGCATTTGAAAGGTCTGAAGTTCAGTGGGTTATCATTTCAATAGAATTGGGAAATAATGACAGAGAAACACTGGAATCTGAAGACGGCTTCTTTTCGCCAAAGGGTTTTATTTGGCTTTCCAACATCAGACATATTGTAGGTTCGCATTATATCAAGCTTAGATTTAGTAGTCACTCATAATTAAGTCTTGAATGGCTGTTTTGTCTTTGCAGGTCACTCAGACTCGATGTCAGAGACCTCCAGCCACACACCAAGATCTTTACTATGTGATCTGACGCCATGGCAGAATGGATCAGTAATGGATCATGATGGGGTTTGGCAGCAGGTGGGTCATGGCATTGCTGAAGGGGGTGTTGTAGTATGTGTGTGTGTGTGTGTGTGTGTGTTGGAGGAGAAACAATGGTGTGAGGTCTTCTTTTGCATCAGGCAGTGCTGAGAGTTAGCGCTAACTCGTGTCCACACTTGCAAGAAGCGGCATACCAGCTGAGATGCAGCTGTGTTTGCAGTCTGTCCCATAACTCAGAGAACTGCACACAGATGAAAGGCTCTGAATCCCACAGCGATGCATCACAGATTATCTACAGGCTGATTTGATCACACAAGACAGGGATGCGAGATCCCAGCCTTGGACAAATAGTTTGGCTATAAAAAAAAAAAAAATGTAATGATGATTGTGGTATGTGAATATTCTCGCAAGCTGTGGAGTCTGAAGTTGATCATCTCACTGACCTCAACCTCGATGTATGACAAACAAATGCAGATTCGTCAGCTTCCCGTGTGTCCTGGAATGTTTGCTTTGGGCCACGCCTTTTACACATACAGTGTGCCATTTAGCACTAGTGTCCTTTTTCCTAAAATCCTACAGCACTCTCCTCCAATGTCTGGTACGAGCACAAGCACTGAGGACTGAAAATTATGAAAGGTCTAAAATAAGCCAATCAGCAAAGATGGGCTATAAACCTTCAAATACAGTACAACTTCCACCACAGCAACACAATGTTGTGTTAATACTGTAATAATGCTAATGAAAGTATTTGTTTTGCTTTTTTTTTTTTTTTTAAAAAACATACTGATAAAAAATGGCAAATTCTGATTGGTCAGAAGCTCCACATAATCAAAGCCTAATAATAAACTCACTTTAAAGACGTTTCTATTTAAGAAAGTAGAACCTACGACCGCTGATACGGTGAAGTTTTGTGTAAGGGGGTGTTCGTTCAACATTGTTGAAGGAGTCTCCAGTGTCAGCACTTTTCAAAAGCGAGAAAAAAAAAAAAGAAAAAAAAAAAAGAGTGACTGGTGAGCGAATGTATAGCTGTTACAATATAAGTGATAACGCGACCTGCTTGTTCAGCAGATTTGTGGAATGTAGCTATAAACGCGTAACCAAAAAAAAAAAACTAACGACATGCCGTTTTTAATGAATAAAAATTGCAAATTGCTGTGGAGTAAGAGAAATAATAATAAAAAAAAACACTTCGGGATGTGCTGTGATTGTAAAAGAATCCATTTTGGGACGGTAACGGTAACTCTGCTTCTGATTGGGCCACATCACATCAACCCATCAGCACACCCAATCGAGTTGTACTCCTTACTTAAGCGATAGTAAGGTTTGTTCTCATTCCAGCACTGTGTGGTAGTCTGGAAAAAACCCAAGAAAATCAATCTCACCCAGGTTTAAAGTATGTCTACTTTACTCATAAATGACTCACTCACTTTCAACAATGGAGGCGCTTCAAGGCAGACATTCGGTCACTGGTTCGTCTACGGTTTGTCTACGAGCGCAAACAAAAATGTCTGGACAGAATTCGCTCTAATCAATGATGACGAACACTAGATCCCACCGTGGGGTTTGTCATTGTGTAAAACTCCTGTTCAGATGTATATACTATTACATTATGTGCAGTACTGTGAAGTATATTGCTTCACATTAGACTTGCACGATAACGATGATTTACATAAATAGTAAAGAGTTTAAGCATTTAGTACTGCTTCTAAAAATTGACTTCAAAGTCATCCAATGGGGCGGAGTGTCAATGACATAGAAATGACTGGGACGCCAACGGTATCAATCGTGAACAAATCTTTTTTTTTATTATTTTGTTGTTTGCATCACATAAAATTAAATGACCTTCAATTTGCTAAAAAAACAACAACGAAACAATAAGCTACTGTATATAGCAGTATGGAATGGAAAAGTAGCACTACAATCTAACCTAAAAATGTACGAATGAGAACGTTTATGCCTTTATTTGAATGTGTGATTGTAGTTTAACTACATCAGAATGAAACTGGATTCCATAGCTTGAAAGTGGGTTCAATTTTACGCAGTCCGAACAGGATTTCACAGAGTTTTTTGTGAGTGTTGCAGCCAAAAATGCTTAGTTTTGCGGCGTCTTTTTAAAAAATTTGCGATACAGTTTGTGGTTTTTTTTTTTTTTGTGTGTGCTTCTTTGGCGGAAAACTACTTGAATTGGAGAAATTGCAACGGTCTTTCGCAGTGATGTTTGTTGGTAAATGAGGCCTTTTAGCTGTACTCGTGTTCGACGCACGTGAATCGAATCGGGCTTTGGCTGAACGTGCCTCGTGATGACGTAACGACACGTCTTGGCCCAAATCTGCGGTCATTTTGAAAAATTTAAAACGCCTGCGAATACTGTGGAGTTTCCTTGATTTCGTGTTACTTTCTGCGATCGCAAAATAAATAAATAAATAAATAAATAAATAAATAATAATAAATCGCAAAATCCCGGAGGGACTGAATTATAATAAATCAGGTGTAGATTCGGAGTAATTCAAATTCAGTGAATTAATTTGTGTTTGAATTTGAAGCACTGAATTTCAGACAAAGATTCACCATAAACTGAATTTAAGGTTTTGTTTTGTTTTGTTTTGTTTTACACCCAGCTATTACAAGTTTACAAACCTTGAATTTGACCGACAACAAAAGTTCCCTTGAAAATTCGAACAACGGTATAATTCATAACTTTCAAATTCGGCACATTTATCATTCCGTATAACACGAATGTGTTCCCGGATATGCAGGAAAACTACCATCTCTATTATCCCTTGGTTTAAAAACACCAAGTGACGAAGTATGAACGTAATCTTATTTGCTGAAACTTTCATGGTGACACTTCTTGTGTTTTCCACCAAATTAATGGATTATTCTTACTGTCAATAACTTCTCAGTGCAAGCATGTGCTAAATGCAAGGAAACACAGAGATAAGGCCTGAGGGGGTATGGTGAGAATGCTGTTGGGATACCCCAGGATGGAGTGGGATGTGTGTTTCAAGCCTGTGAGCCTGTAAAGTAAACAGGCTCTTTTCTTTTTCAGCTGTCATGATTAGAAGCTTCTAATCCCCAACTGTTTGGCCTGAGCATGAAACCATAAACCACACAAAGTTGACAGGCAGCACGCAAAGCAGATTTAAAACGTACACGCTCTGGAAGAAGTCCTAACTTCCCAACCTCCACACTACGCTGAACACGAAAGCAGAATTCAGAGAGCATTGTGCATGTCGAGGATCACGTGGCTAGCCGAGGTATCCAGGATGGTGGATCTATATCCTGACATTATACAAGACTTTAAAAATGTGGGCACCCTAAAAGAAGTCATTGAATGTGTGGTAAGACAGAAAATGATCCGACACAACATCCTGGAACTAAGCTAGATACGGGTGCAGGAATCCAGGTCAAGCGGGCCACCTAAGCAGCATTCCACCAGTGAAGTCAGCGTGGACTTGCAGCACTATACTCTGGGAGAGATTGTAAACCGAAATAGACGCGGTCTACAAATTTTTTTTGTACACAAGAGGTGTGGCTAAACAAAAGGACAGAGCTGTAGCAATGTGGATGTGACACAACAGTTGTTTTAAGCTAGTCGTTTATATACAGTCATCTGAAAAAATAAGTACGCCCCATGTTTTTTTTTGTTTTTTGTTTTTTTTAACATATTTGGACAACCAAACATTTGATCCTCTTTGAAACAGTGAACATTAATAAAGTTGATACTCTATCAAATGACACAACTGACATTTTGTAGTCAGAATTTAAAGTAACAAAACAAACAAACAAAAAAAAAACCAAAAAACAACAGATCAGTCACATGGAAAAAGTAAGTACACCCCATACATTTATCACACCTTCAAATCTATAAAATTAGAATCAGGTGTTCAAGATTGGGTGCCAGTGATTAGAACCTGTTTAGGGAGTGCAGGTGGAACCGGTCTTATTTATACCCCTCTCATATCTAGTGTCTGGTGTTCCCAATGCTATTGAGGGGTGTGGTGTCATCATGGCAAGATCTAAAGAGTTCTGTAAGGCCTTCAGAAAAAACGTTGTGGATGTCTGAGTCTGGCATGGGATTTAAAAAGACCTCCAAATTATTTGAAATACTTCCTTCCATTGTAAGGAACATAATCTACAAATGGTGCAGATTTCAAACGAATGTCAATTTGTGCAGGACTGGCCGTCTCAGCGAATTCAGCCCAAGAGCAGACCGTCTGATGCAAAAAGAAGTCTCAGAGAACCCCAAAATTTCATCACAGGATGCTTCTACAATCAGAAAGAGATTGCACAAATTTGACCTGCATGGGAGGCGTGCCAGGAAAAAGCCTTTGCAAGAGTACAGTTTACCAATGAGCATATATGTCAAGCCCAGGCCTTTTGGAATAATGTGCTCTGGAAATACGAATCAAAGATAGAGTTGTTTGGCCACAGTAACATCAGACATGTTTGGCACAGACCAAAGACAGCTTTTCAGGAGAAGTACCTCATACCAACTGTGAAGCACGGTGGTGGAAATGTGATGGTTTGGGGTTGCTTTGCTGCCTTAGGGACTGGACAGCTAGCATTCATTGATTCAACTATGAATTCTGCATCATATCAAAGAACTGTCCGAAAGTTGAAGCTGAACCGAAAGTAGACCTTTCAACAGGATAATGAGCACACCTAAGCACACTAGCATATCCACCAAGGAATGGTGAGTTATGGAATGGCCTAGTCAAAGCCCGGACATGAATCCCATTGAAATGTTGTAAGGGGATTTGACAGTACATGCAAGAAAACCCTCAAACGTCTTGCAACTGAAAGAATATTGCATGGAAGAGTGGTTAAAAATTCCAGCAAGCTGATGTCAGAGACTGGTGAACAATTATACAAAACACCTACAAGAAGTTATTTCTGCTAAAGGGGGCAATACTAGCTTCTGATGCCAAGGGTGTACTTACTTTTTCCACAGAAGAATCCAACATCTACTGATATTTCTGTTGAATAAATGATTGAAAAAGCTATTTTTCTTTGTGGTTTTGTTCAAGTATATCAACTTTATTAATAAGCACTGTTTCAAAGATGATCAAATGTTTGCTTTTCCAAATATGTCAATAAAGCCAACAATTTCCAAGGGGTGTATTTATTTATTCACACGACAGTAATTATATAGTGTCAGCTCCATGTTCTTCCAGCTTGGGTGATTTTTGAGATTTCTATGCGCACTTGGTAAAGGTTTGCTTACATTTTCTCAGTCATCATACACTATATGCCCAAAAGATTGTGGACACCGGACCATCACACCTATATGTGCTTTTTGAACATCCTTTTTTTTCTTTTAGGTTAATTTAATTGACTGTGCACTGTGAAACCAAACTAAACCAAATCAAACCGCAAATAAAGCAAAAGTATAAATTTAGCTCTAAGTCAATCTCGGTAAACAGACTGATATTTGCCAAATATGAAAAGTGCCAATGCGCAGGACGGTCCTCCAACTCATTTGCCATAAAAGATGCACTGTACTTAGTAGTGCAGTTCTGGTTGGAATAAAACAAGCCAAGTTCACTTTTGAGTTCTTGCACCCAATATCTACCACCTATTCAGACATTTTCAGGTTCTATAAGCACACACAAGACCCCTAAGTAGGGCTGCACGATTATGGCCA
>JANDJT010000050.1:3973745-3986250 GCA_024331685.1 Stegophilus panzeri
CCTCCCCTCCCCCCCTTAATTTTCACGTGCTAATTTTTCACTTTCACATCTTTTTCACGTTATCACGCAATTTATGATCACGTGACGTATACGGGGTTTTTTTTTTTTGTGTTTTTTTTTTCCCCTTTAAAAAAAATCACAGTGAATCTTTGCCAGTTGATTGCTGATATTTTGAGAAACAAACCCAACATTTTTGTATTGGAACGTTTTCAAAAATGTACATTTATGCAAATGAGGTGCCGTCTAATTAAACATGCACACATACAGTATGTGAAGTGTTCTGTTTAAATATGCATACCAAGTGACAACTTTTGTATTGCCATTTATAATTTGTCTGCTAGACCCCTGTGAATATCATATTAATAGCCTGAACATTTAAAGCTGTTTAATTGTTCTGGATACAAGGGCTACTGATTTGTCCAGCCCTGCTATTACTCGTGTATTATGAACATACATGATTACCATTGTATGTTTTCCATTACATGAAATTTAGGCCATTGTCAGTGATCCTCTTCTCAATAAGAGGATGGATTTTAAAACAAACAAACAAACAAAAAAAACCTGATTACCATGCCAAAATTCCAGGTAAGAATATTACTGCTTTAGTCCTTTTTTTTTGTTAATGGTTATTGAGGAATGAAGAAACTGTTCACAGATCCTTCCATGGATGCAGTTGGAGATAGAGTAGAGAGAGAGAAAAATATCATATACTCATTATCAAAGGTATTTCTATGATAAATGATCTGCATCACGATATATAGTTTTGCTCATAACTGCCAGTGATACAGTAATGTTCTCTTTAAAATGTTATTAATAAACATTTTTATTTATAACTAAATTGATAAAGCTATTTTTATTTCTTTTATGTTTAATAAATAGCATTTTTATGTATTCAAAAGTTTAAGGTGCTTTTGGTTTGTAATTTATTTATTTTTTTTTGGGGGGTGGGGGTGGAATAGAGATCACAAAATCCACAATATATTGAAGGTGTATTGTGACAATTTTATTTATTTATTTATTTATCTATTTAATGTCATTTCACCCAGCCCTAGTTGTAGAGATGTGAATACTGTATACATATTTTAATAATGTCTATTTTGTGCCCCAATATTTCTTCCCTGCTGATCAGTACATCTGTCCAAACAAAATGTATTTGATTGCATATAGATGTAAAACTCTGAACTGTTTAAGTAATAAGACAGTAATCTTTAATGTTTCTATATAGAAAGGCTTGGATTGTTGTGGTGCTGACAGTAGAGGCCAGAGACTGAGCCTTGACACAAGTAACTGGTGTATCGTCTATCAAGTGTGTGTGTGTGTGTGTGTGTGTCTCAGTTTCAGTGCCCGTCTCTGAGGTGGTTGCTGTAATGGAGGGTCAGGTGGAGATCCAGCCACAGAAGAAAGTGAAGGACACTGACCGAGACTTCACACGTAAGTTTCAGCCTGGCGATGCAGACCACACCACTGAGCCAGGCTAAAATACTTTTGCTTAACTGTTTCTTCTTCACTTTTCTTTGCCTCTAGTGTTCTATGTAAAGCGCAGCAACACCAGTGGTGGGAAAGCGCCACTGTGGAGCCTGGGCAGGTCCCAGTTCTGTTGCCCCAGCCGTGACCTCCGGGATCAGTGGGTGACGCAACTCAGAATTGCACTTAAAACCCACTGTGAGTCAAGCAGCAACCCAAACCTGTTCGTCCTCCCATCCCTTTACTCAATATTATTTTGATTTTAAATGAGTCTCCTCTCGGATGGCTGATTCGGATTATACGGGTTTATGTTTGTAAACACATCACTAAATTCAGGATGTCAACCAGTCTTCTAAGTACAGAGATTTTATTGGTTCTCTGTTAGGGATGCATTTATACCTATCTATAATTTTTATTTTATTTGTCAGAAGTACTTATTTTTTGTTTGTTTGTTTGTTTTTGGTCCCCATCAATTTCGATACTGCTGCTACCAAAATGAGAAACTTATTCTGTATTAATCAATCATGTTCTGTTTCCCTTCATTTAAACAGTGGCCATGAAAAGAAACGGATGTGTATGTTCATGCGCTTAGGCTACTAGACTCATTCTTTAGAACGTTTTTATTTTTTATGTATTTATTTTAATGAAGTGCATTAGGTAGCTACGTTACGCTCAAGTATGATTGCAGTACAGTGGGTTTTGTTTTACTTTAGAAATCTGCTATTGTACAGCTATAAGCAAAGTACATTTTTTAAAATTTTTGTTTTCTTTGCGTTGGTCACCATTCATCATTTGTCAGTGGTCATCAAGAACAACATACTGGATACGAGCTGTTGTTTTCACTCACATAGCATTGACTATAGATTGTTTTGGTTTTTTTTAATCCCCCCTGCCCTCCCCTCCTGCCTAGCATTTGCTGCTAGCAATGAACTCCTTGTGCCGAGTTTTATGTTTAAGATGTTTTATCAGGTTGTTTGCATCGTAGAAAGATGCCATAGTTCCTCCTCGTGATATTTCCACAGAGCACAGTTTGCAGTTTGCTTTGCTTTGATTGCCATCATTTATCCTGAAATGTGCCCAGATCGCTTGTCTGTTAATTCGAGCAACGATGTACACGAGGCGCATGTCGCGCAGCATCACCTGATATTGGATGTTGGTATCAGTATTTTATTTATTTATTTATTTATTTATTTATTTTTTACATGTATAAGTAATCAAGTACAGTATCGGACTGTTATACCTAAGATTGGTATTGATGTATCCCTAAACTATTGAATAATACATTAATGAATAAAAGTCTTAAGGTATATTTTCACAGGTTTGGCTACTGTGAAATAAATCACAAATAATAAGACGAGGCAAATTCAAACCGTCCTCCCACAATCCTGCTTGTATCTACCTCTGATGAATGTAAGTTGGTTTGCCAAGCACTAAACTAGATTTTTAGGATGGCAGAAAAAGTGGGCGTGTCTCCAGACTGCATTCTCATATGGTCTGTTTTCTTAGGTGTTAAAAAAAAACCCAGCTTATTTTACATGGATTATTTTTAACCTCTTAAAACGATATGGTCCGGGATACTTTTTAATAAATGAAATGACACTCTCTTTTCAAGTGACATGATTTTAAATCTAAGTCACGTCTATGACTTTTTTTTCAGTTTTTCACATACATCCCCTCTCTACCAGGTCCCTCTCGCCCTCACAGGCTGTTAGTGTTCATTAACCCCTACGGAGGGAAGAAAAAAGGGAAGCAGATCTATCACTCCACAGTGGCTCCTCTATTTGAGCTGGCTGGCATCAGCTCTCATGTTGTGGGTAAGCCGCATTCACCACCACTCCGGTATCTTGGATGTTATCGCGTCTCACTGAGCCTGGCTCTCAAGTGACACGCCGTGGGTCTTTTATCAAGGAGTGGGAAGGAAATAGAGCCAGGTGAAAAGTGAGAGGGAGAGAAAGCGGGATCAATTATTAAGCTGACCGAATTGCGGTAGAAACCCAGGCTCTATTTTAACGGTTTCCTTGTTCAGTAAAAAGATATCCGCACCAAGCGCAGTCGGATCAGAACTGATAAATGTGGTGACAGTGAAGGGTTTACTGTTAAGTTTTTCGATTCTAAGTCAAGGTTTATATACTTGCCCCTTTTTAAAAAAAATAAATAAAAAAATCTCGTTTTAGTGACCGAACGAGCCAATCAGGCGAGAGACCATATCCTGAAGAAAGACCTGACTGGGTTTGACGGGTAAGTGACACCATATCATACCATGTCACGTGAAATTAGACCTTAATCTGCACCCGTTGTTCAAGTTAAAGCATTTTGCAAACATTGGTCAGGTAACCTTGGAGCCCCTGTATATCATTACTCAGTGATTACACCCTCTTAACAATACCTGTAGTGCAGCATTCACTACGATTTCATGCTTTAGCAGGCAACTGTATGATTTGGTGCTTTTACGCTATAGCAGACATGGTTCGTTTCTTTCCTTCCCACACAGTGTGGTTTGCGTGGGCGGAGATGGAATGTTCAGTGAGCTGTTGCACGGCGTGATTGGACGAACCCAGCAGGAGGCAGGTGTTTCCGAACATGACCCGCGTGTGATGCTGCAGCCATGTGACCTCCACATCGGTATCATTCCAGCAGGTTTGTAATGGGTTGTGATATTGTGGACAAATGAGTAATGATTAAAAAAAAATAATAATAATAATAATAAAAAAAAAAAAAAAAAAAAAAAAAAAGGCTTGTTCTAGGAAATGAATCAACGTGGTGCAAAGCAGAGTCACTGTAATAACCACAAAGTTAACTATTTTCCAATAACAGACTTTATTTCTCTTGTACCACAGCAATCTGCCAAAGCTATACATTTTTTATTTTTTTTTGTTGTTTATTAAAGTACGACGTACTTTTTAGCCATTTAATGCTGAAACAAATCATGTGTTACAAGTTTAAACAGTTGTTCCCTCACCTCTCTCTCTCTCTCTCTCTCTCTCTCTCTCTCTCTCTCTCCCCTGTCTTGATGTTAATGACACAAAGAAATGCAACTTGTCATGTCTCCAAGAAACTGCAAAGCCCTCTGTCCTGACGACTTTCCCATGTCAGAAAACACAAAGCAACAAACTTAACTCTGACGGTTAAAGTGCTAACACTGGAGACACATTCCGAAAATGCTAAATGCCTCTTCATAAAAAAAACTTCACCGTATCAACAATAAGGTGTTTTTTTTTTAAATCCGTTTATATGGAACATCCCCTGTCCAAGTCCCTGTGTACGTTGTCATATGATTCCATGTTAAAACGAGCACAGCAATATAAACCTGTGGGGTCTTGTTTTTTTTTTTTTTCTTTTTGTTTACTGAGCAGCCGGCACAATGTCAGTGGTGCTTTTGTAGAATGTTAATCAACACCAATCGCAATCAAGAATTCAAGATCACCGATCTGCTGTTATTGAAATGTGTATTATAGCGTTTATTAAACGAAGTGTATCTTGTTAGGGATGAGGATATGGGATAAGGAGATCGAATTGTATCATCGTTTCGCATATTTTTTTTTTTATTCTTCTCCGCAGGCTCCACAGACTGTGTGTGTTTTGCTACAGTAGGTGTGAATGATCCGGTTACTTCAGCACTGCACATCATTATCGGTAAGACTTTTGAGACCATGAAAATGTCACAATCTGCCACTTAACATTAAAGGTGCAATAGTTGATTTAAAAAGGGAAAAAAAAAAAAAAAAAAAAAAAAATTCTTTCTGCACAAATAACATGGATGGATATTTAGAATTTATTTATTTATTATTATTATTTTTTTAAAAAACATAAAGTTTAAGCCATGACCTCAGCACAAGTGAAAACTGTGTGAACGGGAAAACCCATTTGGGGGGAGAAAAAAAAAAAAAACGGTCCAGAATGCTTGTTTGTGTTTGGATGGGCTTCCATCCAAATCAGTCATTTTATACACTCTACAGGCCACCGTAGATCCTGGTTTAAAAACCCCCCAAAAATCATTCAAACCCGCCGACATGACTGTTCGACACAATCTTCATAAACGTAATGGACTAGTCGTACCATGCCCCTTTTTTGAGTAAGCGGAATTATTTAATATAGGCATGTGTCACAAACAATGCAATTATTATGGGAAAATGTTTTCCTTATTCATCAGAACAGTATAGTATCACTCGTGTATCATAGTATTTTCATTGTAAATAAAATAAATAAATAAATAAATAAATAAAAAGTAGGTCTGTTCTGATAAGCAGAGGAGTGCCCTTATTTACTGACTGACGCAGTGTTTACCATTCGAAGCAATGCTTTGTTTCCAGGAAACTCCACCATCAAGCACATTTTACTGAACTGTAACACTCTTGAAACTACGAGAGAACACTTACTTTTTTTTTTTTTTTTAAAAGTAAAAAAAAAAAAAAAAAAAAAAAATAAAAAAAAAAAAAAAAACAAATAAAATTTTTTTTTTATATTTTTTTTTTTTTTTTTTTTTTTTTTTTTTTTTTTTTGGCCATGTGAACAGCCTGGCTGCTGACATGGCATTAAAAATAAATAAATAAATAAATTCCAGGAGACTCCCAGCCTCTGGATGTGTGTTCTGTCCATCATCATTCCACACTCGTGCGTTATTCTGTCTCGCTGGTGAGCTACGGTTTCTATGGTGATGTGTTGGCTGAAAGTGAGAGGCGCCGCTGGATGGGACCTCTCCGATATGACTACTCAGGTAATTCCATAATGTGTATCTAGGCTTCATATGCCCATTTCTTATTGTCTATATTATAACGTGTGACTGATATCGGTAGACTTTTCTGTGCCTATAGGTTTTTTTTTTTTTGTTTTTTTTTTTTTTATCACAATTTTATACAAAATTGTGTACTGTTCTTTGAACAGTTTGTATGTTATGGTTGTTTTGATGTACTTTAATACATTTTGAATTGTTGATGTGGGAAATGGCCTTGGTGGACTTTTTTCTTTCTGTGAACCAAATACCCATGTTTTTATAAAAATAAATAAATAAATAAATAAATAAATAATAAAAAATTCTACATTTAATGAAGTTTAAAAACATTTCTTCCACTCTCTCCATCCTTGTGCATCCTCTGTGTAGGTTTTTTAGTGTACCTGTGCAACAGGAGCTATCAGGGAATAGTGCAGTATCTACCTGCGGACTCCCAGATCACCAGCCCCAGAGACAACAGTCGCTGCCTCTCAGGGTAAAAGGCAGGGCTTAAAATAAATAAATAAATAAATCAGGTGTAGGACCTTGTATGCATGAACCAACTTAAAGGTTGGGTCAGTCAATCAAACCTGCATTTTGTTGCACATTCTGGTAGCTTTAATAAAAAATATTTTTAGAGGAGGTATGCTGGTCAGAACAAGCAGGTATGCTTACTTGCCTGTCAGTCATATTGCCTGTCTATTCTAGGGTGACCATATTCTGATTTTCCAAAAAAGAGGACATCTTTAAATTGTTTTGTTTTTGTTTTTTTTGGGGTGGGGCTTAATAGCGTTCAAGAGTTTTACTATGAATGCAGACTTTAATACACACAAAAAAAAAATACACATGTGAAATGTGAAAAATACACACAATTAGCGTCTCATAAGTGTGTGTGTATATATTAAATAAAATTGGTTTCACTCTGCCTATGTTTTACATTTTCCCCTACGTTCTTTTTGAATGTCCATGGAATAAAATAAAATATGTGATGGCAGAAGGTCCACTCATGACATCATTTGAATAGCCATGGAACATGAAGCAATGTGATAACATGAAATTAAAAAGGACCTTATGGCCATAGGCATTGTTTCAACTCGGGACAGCTGTCATTTGTTGCTATTGTCAAGCAAGTGTTTGACGCCGTACACAACAGCGCTTGACCTTCGCACACTCGCTGAGAGTAGGCTAAAGGTTGAGAGGCAGGAATTTGGCCAATAGTTGCTGCAAGCCTTTTATAATTGATCAACTGGTGTGTGAGAATGCAGGAATTACAGAGAGGAGTAAAAGCAATGCAAATATGCGCACGCATGATGCAGTATTAGACCATAAACACATCATAACGAAACTAAAGCAGAATCCCGGACATTTTCTCAAATTTAGACACTTTTTTTTTTAAGGTCTGGAAAAGAGGACATATCTGGGAGGAAAAAAAACGTATTGTCATCCTAGTCTATTCAGAAAGTCTTATTAGCGTCAGGCATTCAGCATGTTTGGGGTCATAACTTTAAGGGAACACTTAAGAAAGGGGATGTATTGGTTTGGATTATGAGTTTTAACACCGCTACCTCCAGCTAACATCTGTCAAATCACTGACTGCCCCTTTAATGTAAAAGAGGCCAGGTTAAAATGTACATATCTCACATAAATTGCATGTATAATGGAGATAATACATCACGTGAGAGAGAAGTGTATGCATTCTTGAAAGTAATTAAGGAATGGTGTAATAAAAAAACACTACTAGTAATATTAACTGTGAGAAGCTGTGGAAGAAATTTGTATGGAGTTATTTTTTTTTTAGATAACCCCATGAGACATGCGTCCACTAGAGATACCATTAAAATGTACAAAAGCACAGGAGGCTAAAAGAAGGCCTTGTTGTATTGCATGCCTCATCAGTACACCACTAATGGCCTGAGCTCCTCAAAGCTTCCTGCAAACGGTTGCTACTGGATGGGAGCTGTGTCCATGACTCCTCAGTATTCGGGTAATGTAATCCCCAAGAGCAGTCCATGAAATAGAGTCATTTACTGAAGTAAGCCCAATTAAGCTTATACAAATACAGCGGGGGAAATAAGTATTGAACACGTCAACATATATTTAGTGAAAAAAATTTTCCAATGAGGCAATTCACATGAAATTTTCACCAGACTTTGGTATTAACTCAAGAAATCCACACATGTAAAGAAAACCAAATATTAAAGTCCACAAATGAAGTTATGTGTAATAATGTGGAATGACACGGGGGGGGGGGATGTATCGAAGATGCTAATTTAAATGTATTTAATACTTAGTGGAGAGGCCTTTGTTTGTAACAACCGCTTCAAGACGCTTCCTGTATGGAGAAATTAATCAGCCGCAGTATTCAGGTGTGATTTTGGCCCGTTCTTCTAAACATATTGTCGTTTGAATCCAATTGAATGAGATTTAGTCAGGTGATTGACTGGGCCATTCTAACGCTTTGATTTTTAAAAAAAATTTCTGAAACCAATTGAGAGTTTCCTTTGCTGTATGCTTTGGATCGTTGTCCTGCTGGAAGGTCCACCCACGTCTCCTCTTCATCATCCTGGTGGATGGCAGCAGAGTCTTCTAAAAAATCTCCCTATAAAGGGCTCCATTCATCGTTCCTTCAATTATATGAAGTCTGCCAGTACCATGTGATTAAAAACAGCTCCACACCATGATGCTTCCACCTCCAAACTTCACTGTTGGTATAGTGTGTAAAGGGTGATGTGCGGTCCCATTTCCGCTCCAAACATGGAGTGCATTGCCTATTGTTTTCTCTGTGATGATGGTACCTGCTGCCTCCAAGTGTTTCTGGAGCGCTTTCTGAGTGGTCCTTGGCTCTTGGTGTACTCTTCTGACTGTTCTTCTGACTCCCTGGTCAGAATCCTTGCGAGGAGCTCCTGTGCGTGGCCGGTTGATGGAGTGATGTTGCTTCCTCTTGCGGATAATGTCCCCAATGGTGCTTACTGGAGGATTCAGAATTTTTGAAATACATCTGTATCCAATTCCATCAATATGTTTTGCAACAATAAGGTTGTGAAGGTCTTGGGAGAGCTCTTTCCTTTTACCCATCATGAGATGTTTCTTGTGTGACACCTTGGTAACGAAAAGCCTTTTTATAGACCATCAATTTACTAACCCAGCTGATATTAATTTGCACAGATGGGGGGTATAATTACTTTCTAACTCTTCACAGATTTCAGTTGGTTCCTTACCTTACCTTGCCTTGGAGAACTGCTTTTTCTTAGCGTGTTCAATACTTTCCCCCCCCGTGTAATTCCACTTTATTAAACATAACTTTATTGATGGACTTTAAAGTTGTGAATTCTTTGTTTGCGGATTTCTTGAGTTAATACTGATGTCTGGTGAAAACTTCATGTGAATAGACTCATTGGAAATATATTTACTGAAGAAAATGTTGCTGTGTTCAATATTTATTTCCCCCACTGTATATGTAAAGAAACTGAAATGTACACTTGAGTAGATTTGGCCTATTATTTAATATTCATTATGCTTTGTGTCTTCTATGGAATGCCTTATTTACATAATGTCACACTCAGCAGAGCATCTATTGCTCAATCCACACATCTTTAGAAAACCTGTTACACCTGTATGTTTACCTATAACGTAACTGTGTGTGTGTGTAGGTGCAGAGTGTGCTTTGAGAGCACAGAGAGACTGTTCCCTCGCTCAGAGAGCTCTAGCTCTCTGTACAGCAGGCAACTCGGCCAATACAGCATTGACTCGGAGGGTAAGACGCCACCCATTAACACTCTCAAGCAGAGCAGCCAAAGTTAATTGTAAACTATGTAAAGGTAGAATAACTGAACTATCATCTTGGGGCATTTTTCCACTGCATACTGAACAAATGAGAACTGGACCAATGGCGTGTCAGTGGAACTTGGGGGTGACTGGGGTAGATTATTTTACCCCATAATTCAGAAGTGAATTAGCCTTTCTATAAAAATGGTAGCATATTTGAATGAGCCCATTAAAGCAAATCACAAGTTTATATTACAGCCAGCGCTGTTATCAGAGCTGTTAGAAAAGTGATCAACACTTTCTGATTCAAGAAGTTGACAGCATTGTTATAAAGACTTTTAAATTTAGTCAGTGATACAAAGAAGAAGAATCCATCCAAGAGTAAGAGTAAACCCATTTTAATGAAAATCTTGTAAAAAAAAAAAAAAAAAAAACATTAGTACACCTTAAACCTCTAACGTTTCACCTGAAAATGCTAGCTCTACACTCAAGTATCATCACTTCTTGTCGGTACCCATCGTGAGCATAGACCATCTAGCTGAAATCCACTGGTACTACATCAGTGGCAGTTGAAAAAAGCCCAGTTGCTGTTTTCTGGTATAGAAATTCTGGTGCAGATGAACGTGACCCTTAAACAGGGTTCGTACAAGGTGCTTGAATTTGGCTTTTTGAAGTTTAAGCACTGGAAAATCTTGATAATAGCCATTTTTTTTTAAAATATGAATTGTTTGAGGTGCTTGAATTGTTAGTCAATAAATACGAAATCATTAAAAACTTTAAAGTGTTTATTTTTCGATAGAACAATGAATACGTTACAGTGAATATGTTCTTTCACTCAAAATATGACCCTCCACTGCAGCCCGCCTCCTCCTCCCGCTATTCATTCACTCATTGTGACAGGGACAGCTCCGGTCCACTTTTTTTTTTTTTTTTTTTTTTTTTTTAAACAGAAAATTGATGTATGGATGGACACCTCTTTGTCCTTGAAATTTTTTTAAAATAATAATAGTGCTTTGAAAGTCCTGGAATTTCATTATGAAGAATCTGTCCGAACCCTGTTTAAAGCTAAAGTGATCCAGGATACTAGGATTACTGAGAGACGCTGTGAACACTGGACTAGGGATCGTGTGCACATTCCGTGTTTATCTGTGGACAAAGAGGCAGTGATACTAGACCAGACGTTATAATAGGATAAGACGTTATAATAAGACGTGTCATACTCCCAAAATCTCCCATAGGTTGGGTTGAGATCTGCCGTGGGGTCATCCTAGGAGAGACCACTCCAATCTGGACAGAGATGTTTCATCATAGGATAAAAGGTGATCAGTCAGAAGAACTAGGTATTGATTTGTAGTGAGCAGAGAAACCGGGCCTGGGGTGAACACGTGAAACCAGGTTTTTATAAAGGTTTAGGGTGGTGACTTGAAGTGACTTTTATATAGGTGAAGGGTATGGGAATGTTATACAGAGAGACTAAAGAATGTAAAAAAAAAATAGCAATGCGCAACCAGTCTGATCTAGCGTTAAGACAGCACTCATGATTTTAGAGGTGCTGTTCAGAGTTCAGTTAACATTTTAAGCTGACTCGATTGCGTTTTCTGTTTGTTTGCCCTCAGGTGAGTGGTTATGTGTTGAGGGCAGATTCAGGTGCGTGTCCCTCACCTGCATGTCCAGCTCATGCCCACGGAGTCCCAAAGGTCTCTCGCCCTCTGCACACCTGGCTGACGGGACCGGGGATCTCATCTTAGTGAGGAACACTAATCCCCTGGGTTTCCTTACATACCTGCACAGGCACACCAACACGCAGGATCAGGTGAGGACGACTGTTCAGTGTCTCTTGCTAGTTTGGTAACTCTGACATGTATTTTTTTTTTTTAAATGGGTTTTAATGTATAATAGGTTTCTTCCTTGTTTAATCCCAAAAGGCTTATTATCCATAAACTGGAACATAGTCAGTGCACAATAAAGCTAAGCTAGCTATATATATATAATATATATTGTGTGTATTTATAGATATATATCTATCTATAAATAAATATATTTTTATAGATATAAATGTATATCTATAGATAGATATCTATAAATATATATTTGTATATAGATAAATATTTATATTGATCTAGATAGATATATTTATATACATGTATAAAAATATCTATAAATATAGATATATATTTAGATATTTATATATAGATAGATATATAGATATATTTATATTTTTATATACATATCTATAAATATATACAAATATATCTATAGATAGATATTTTTATATAGATACATAGATATAGATATATATCTATAAATATTTATCTAGATATATAGATAGATATTTTAGATATATAGATCTATAAATATATATCTATAGATATATTTAGATATTTATATTTTTATATACATATATAAAAATATCTATAAATATATATCTATAGATATTTATAGAGAGGTATTTTTATATAGATACATAGATATAGATATGTATATCTTATATACACACAGTATCTCACAAAAGTGAGTACACCCCTCACATTTGTGTAAATATTTGATTATATCTTTTCATGTGACAAC
>JANDJT010000050.1:3986350-3998654 GCA_024331685.1 Stegophilus panzeri
TGTTGTCACATGAAAAGATATAATCAAATATTTACAAAAATGTGAGGGGTGTACTCACTTTTGTGAGATACTGTGTGGGTGTGTATATGTGTGTGTGTGTATGTGTGTGTGTGTGTGTATGTATGTATGTATGTATATATATATATATATATTTTGATATATATTTATGGATATATATTTATAGATATTTAGATATGATGTATACCATGTATATGCCCATCCTGACCATCAGGTTATCAATGGATATGATAAAATACTTTTTTTTTTTTTTTTTTTTTTTTCTAAATTAAAAATAAATGGTAAGATTTTTTTATTGTGTACTCAGGTTAATTGTTACACATGACATAACTCCACAAATTCTGTGTTTAAATACATTTCTAATGCATTTCAATTAAAAAACAAAAACAAAGTGCCATCCAAAAATAGGATCCAGAAAATTATTTTGGACTGGTGAGAAATTGAAGAACGAGAGTACCGTAACCAACTCCCTAAAACTCTGTGGTTTTAGTTTGACCTGCCCTTCGTCGAGGTGCATCGCGTCAAGGCAGTACGCTTTTCCTTTCCTCCCAACCAGGAGGACGATGAAGACGAGCCAAAAGAAAGCCGAAACATCACTGCAGGTATACCGGGGGATCCCGAGACGCTGAGCGAAGGCGACGTCGAGTCGGGCAGGCTCGGCTCGCAGCAATGCCTCGCAGAAAAGCACAGGGAACAAGGGATGAAGGAGAAAGGAAGGAAGAAGAGAGATTACCTGTGTGGGCTGTGCTCCAGTAAGCGGTCTGCTCCGTCTGTGTGGAACTGTGACGGAGAGATTCTGCCGTATAGCGAAATCTTATGCAGGTAAGTGTTCACGCTCTATTAATATATGTGGTCAATATATTAAGTCAAATAAGCCAATAAAGTAAAAAAAAAAAAACCCAAGTAAAAAAAATTTAAACATTAGATTAAATTAAGACCCTCCTAAAATAAAATGTATACAGTAATATTCCTATGTATTGAATAATGGGTTCTACACATGCATTATGAAATCGTAGAGCTTACTCTGTTGCTTATGTCCTGAATTTATGCATACACTTACGTTAGAAAGATGAAACAGTGGTTCCTGCTCTTATCTGCTAACCATTTGCCATACAAGACATTTTGGATTGTACTGTAAATAAAGGACACCATGCTGAAAGTGTTTTTGTTTTGTTTGCTTGTTTCTTAGACTGTAGGCCTGTGTGGTACTGTTCAAAAAAAAAAAAAAAAAAAAAAAAGCAGTCTAACATGCTCCATTTTATTTTATTTAACCTTTATAAAAAGGTAAAACTGGACCGAGAACATGTCCGTAACCCTTTGTATTTATTCAGGAGCTAGTTTTTGGTCACAGGCCCGAGTTGAAAACTGTTGGTATTGCCTATTCTGTAGGTCTGTTTCGCTCCATTGGTTCTCATCTCTGCTAATTTGAATAATTCCTAACCCACATTTGCCATGGCTGCTTTTCTTTTCTTTTTCTGTTCCCAGAGTACACGGTCAGCTGGTGCGTCTGTTTGCCCGAGGCATTGAGGAGGACACGGTCTCCCGGAAATACCACGAGGGAAGCAGGAATTGCCAAGGGAGATGCATTTTACACAACTAATATTAACCATAAAAAGCTATAATAAGAGAATAAGTTTCATATTTAAGCCATAATACAGTAGAATATTGCAATAAACACATGGTTCACATCTTTCATGTTTATTTATTTATTTTTTATTAAGAAACGTTTGAAGTTAACATGAAACACCAAACATTTAGGTATGAAGTGGTGCTTTTTATTTTAAGACTGAACTCAAAAGTATAGGAAAACACCTACAAGTAGATGACTGCAGCACTTTCCAGTTTGTTGTTAACACAGAGCTTATCCACTTAACACATTCCGGTTTATACCACACCACTGGTTTATCCTCCGAGCTGACATGTGACAACATTCCCTCTGGTCTAGGCCACGTACCTGAGAGCAAGAGTCACAACCAGCAGGGTCAGTGACTTCACACTTCTCAATTTAAGCATGCAAACTTATTGAAGACGTGAAGACTGATTGGAAAGTGTCCAGAGCTGGCCTGAAGATTTAAGTGATTTTAAAGCAGGTTGGAAATTTAATTTTTTTTTTTTAAACACAGAATGGTAAATTCTAAATATATTGCACGCTGTTCTACCTCGCTGACTGACTGACTGACTGACTCTTGAGCCACGCGCCTATGCGTCACGTATCTACCAACCCGAACTAGCATTCTTAGCTTTCAGGAAACAACCTGTATTGACTCTGAAAACAAACAAAAAGTACTGTAACATACTGTATATACCGTAAACAGCAGCAACACTGCTCATATATAAAGTTATAGAAAATACTGAACTTCTTGCTTTTAACTCTTAAACCACCAGTACACACCATTTCTAGAAATGTGCTTATATTCTGCTGTTCCTGTCTGTCTATGGAGAAAAATGAGGAAGGTGAAGCTCATTGCAGGGAATAATGTAATTAAATTTTGCTGCGATTTGGTCAGAGATTGAAAAAGAGCTTACAAATCACATTCAAATCTCATGCACAGTCAAGAGAAGCATTAGCACTCAATGAAGAGGTAAGGAGTGTAAGCATAGTGACTTGGGAGAGGGGGAAAAAAAAAAAGAAAAAAAAAAAGGTAGCTGTAAACATGTTCCCAGTTGTACAAAACATTCACAGAGGGGAAGAAGAGTACATTTTTAGAAAACAGGAAGCTTGAGTACATGTTGAGTTTAACTCTTTCATTGATTTAAGAGGTTCATCTGGTGAATTTGGGTTTGATTAAGTTTGGTGAATTAAATCTTGACAAGCAACAATCAGTGATTGGAGTGTTACACCGGATGAGGGTTGACCCACTTGTACGTCCCTCCGTAGTGGAATCCTGCCCTCTGCATCAGCTCGTCTGCCTCTTTCGGTCCACGGCTAGTGATGAAACAGGAAGTTACGTAAACGGTTTGACTGGCTAAACCGAGGATCTTCAACTAAAAACTGCCTCGTTACGATCGAAGAGATGTCCTACCTTCCATACGCGTAAGGGATTGGTTGTGTCCTTTCTGCTTCTATCTGGTGGAGGAGAGGGGTGAAGATCCTCCAGGCTTCCCTGAGCTCATCACTGAAACACACACACACAGCAAGACGTCATTCGGAATCGAATCCACCTGCAGGTTCAGTTATACGGCTGCGATGTGACATGATGGAACAGGAACGCTGAAAAATGAGACTCACCTGCGCACAAAGTGCATCTGACTTCCGCTGAACACGTCCAGAATTAGACGCTCGTAGGCATCGGGAAGCTTCACGCCCTGTATAGGGGGGGGGGGTAGTGGACCCCTGTTATCGTTTGATCTTTTTAACGGCCTATATCTGAACCAGAATACACGAAAAATTTAAGGACATCAAAGGACTTTAACCTGTGTCTGATTTTTTTTTTTTTTTTCTTCCCCTAGGCAAATCTGTAGGTGGGATGAAATTAGCCTAAACCCCAATCTGACGGTACAGGCTGAAGTTGCGTTGCAATTGCACATACAAGATATTTTGGGCCCTTCGTATTTTAGATGAAGTATGAAAGTGGGTCTAATTAGAGAGAAAAATAAATAAATAAATAAATAAAAATCTGATCATCATATGCATAATTGAAATTAATGATACACTAAGGAATGTAGGCAAAAGTATGTGGGCACCTGACCACTCAAATTGTGTTTAACATCCCATTTAAGATTTATGTTATTCCCCTTTTCCTGTTATAATGACCTCCACTCTTCTGAGAAGGCTTTCCACTAGATTTGAGCGTGGCTGTGGGGATTTGTGCTCATTCAGGCACAGATGTTGGAGTGAGGAGGCTCGGGGCACAGTCGGCATTCCAATTCACCCCAAAGATGTTCAGTGGGGTTGAGGTCAGGGTTCTGTGCAGGACGCTCGAGTTCTTCCACTCCAACTTCGGCAAACCACATCTTCATGGAGCTCGCTTTATGCACAGGAGTGTCGTCATGCTGGAACAGGTTTAGGCCCCATTGTTTTAGTAAAGAGGAAATCTGCAGTAATTCTGTGGTATTCAAAGACATTCTAGCCAACTGTTTGCTTCAAACTTTGTCAATATTTTGGGGAAGGCCCACATCCATGTGAGTTGGTCTGGTGTCCATATACATTTGGCCATATAGTGCAGGATTAATTTTTTTATTTTGTTTTGTTTTAAAGTTAGAATAAACCATATAACCCTGTCCGGGGGGGTCACTGCCTTGTGCCCCACAACCTTGTGTAGGATAAGAGGTACCAAAAAAAAAAAAAAAAAAATGGATGGATAAACCATAAACATACCGAACATTGGGTTTACCCACTAAATATGCAAAACCATGAACATGTAATCTGAGAAGAACGCTTATTACCACTACATTATGCACAGTCACTCTGCCAGAAGTGAAACTCTTAATGATTAAGCATTCTTTTGCCTTGTATCTGCTACGGTAGGTCAGGTCCAGCTCCGTCTCCTCAGGGTTGAAGTACACCCCAGGCTTTTTGCTCATCATTTTGGCATAAATAGCCTCGTCAGGCTGCACGCGCACCACCAGCTCATTCCTCTGGCACTGCGAATGAAAGATGTCACCCGGCACATCAGTGAACTGCAGCCTCACCTCAGCCTTGCGCTCGTTCAAGGCCTTTCCACAGCGCAGGATGAAGGGAACCCCTGTTTCGGAGAAGAACGAACAACAGAAACAATACAGGCATATCACCACAGAACAGGCGACAATCTCCTCAGGAAGAACAGCAAGGAAAGAACAGTTGTTATTCTTCCCTTGCTGTGAAGTGAGAAACTGCATTCGGGTTTCATTTTGAATACTCTGGCAATGTCAGACCTTCCCAGCGCTCGTTATGCACGTAGAGCACCACAGTGGCGAAAGTGGCCGTGTGGGAGCCTTGGGGAACGGTGGGGTCGTCCAAGTAACCCAGTTTAGCCTCCCCTTCCCCAGCAGGGTTTCCCTCATACCGCCCCAGCACAACATCAGGTAGAGTCACTGGTGCTATGCACTTCAATACCTTCACCTGAAGGGCGTAAACAAACAAGAGAATTTACATTTCAGCTGAAGTCACATCCCTACATTCAACCACTGACTGATCAGGAATTTTTATTTTTTTTTTTTAAATTCTACCCTGATGAATCTTCTAGTTTTTTGAAAATGGTGTGAGATGTTCTCATGATACCTTCTCATCTCTCACATCATCCGAGTTGGTGGAGGCAGGCTTCTCCATGGCAACCAAGGTGAGCATCTGGAGAAGATGATTTTGCATGACGTCACTGAGAGGAGGAAATTGAAAAGGAAGTGAAAGCAATGCTACTTCCTATGAAAAGGAATTAATCAAGCCAGGAAACAAGTAAAAAAAAGTTTGTTTGTTTTTTTTTTTTTTGGTTGGTTGGTTGGTTAAGATCTCAAAACACATCATGCTTTCTTACCGGATAATACCAAAGTCATCAAAGTATCCTCCTCTCCCATAAGTTCCAAAGGGTTCTTTAAAAGTGAGAATGACGCAGGCCACACTGTCCCTATTCCAGATAGGGCCGAAAATTCGGTTCCCAAACCTGGAAGAAACCGTGAGAATAATGCTGTACTGTTTAAAAAAAAAAAAAAAACCCACATTTTATAACTTTGCCATGCTTCCATGGAAATGTTTAGCATATTTAAAACAACTGTCATAGGGCAACCATTTAAACATGATTTTACATACATGTGGATTGCAGTGTGTGTTACAATCTGGTCCTGTTCTGAGAATATTTTAATGAGGGTTCAAGATGGTTAAAAAGTGTCATGTGGAGACTGGAGAACCTGTTTAACTATATCAATACCCCATCTTTTACACCTGGAATACAGTTTTCTGACAATTAGACATTATTTATTTCATATTTCCTTATGCACATTATAATTACACAGCATTTTTACTCGATTATCACTTGGGTCAGGATGGGGGGAGGGTGGGATCTTTTTTTAACCAGCACTGACATGCACGTTTACAGTCAAATCAAGAGAGGCAGGGAAAATGCAAGTAAGTGCTACTGATGTATTGTGTACAGTGTGATATGGGAGGTGAAATAAGGTTTTTAAATTAAAAAAAAAAAAAAAAAGTCATTGTGGAGTGCAGCTTGTCTTTAAAAGCCAAACAGGACATACTTAGCCTAAGTCGATAGTTCCTTACAGAACCGCTCAAATCCCCAGAAAAGCCTTTTCATTCATGTGCATGTTCTTTTTGTAAAGTTCGAGTGAGGATAATTCAAAATAAGTCGCATGACTTATAAACATAAACTAGTCAACTGCGTTCAGAAACTTGTCTGAACAGTGTGAAATGCATCACCTGAGTACCATGAGGTTCTGCACCATCTCCTTGCCCAGATAATGGTCTATGCGGTAGATCTGATCTTCAGTGAAGAGTGAAGAGAGGTGTGCTGACAATTCCTCTGAACTCTGCAGATCCCGGCCGAATGGTTTCTCCACAATCAGCCTGCTCCAACCCCTAGAGAGAGAGAGAGAGAGAGAGAGAGAGAGAGAGCGCGTGAGAGAGAGAGAGATACACAAAGAGACAGATGTGCAGTGAAAAAGATAGAAACAGAGAGAGGCAAAAAGCAGTGACGTGAACAGAGAGAGAGAGTGAAAGATAGGGGGAGACAGAGACAGCGAGAGAATTAACATGTCATTCATGCATCCTCATCAAAGAGTCCTCTTTAAAATCCTGTTAATCACGGTCAGAAACAGGTCCATCGTATTTTCTTTGGTATTACTCAGGGTGTTGCTGCAGGGACAGTGAGGGTGTGATGTGGTGGTGGACGTCACTGACTTGTTGCTCATGCAGTGCTGGTGAATGTTGGCGGTGACGCTGTGGTAGACGGTGGGTGGCAGTGCCAGGTAGAAGATGTAGTTGGCACCTGTACCATGGCACAAAGAGTTCAGGTGGGACTGCAGTTGTGAGAACGACTCTCCCTCTGTATAGCGTCCGGCCAGGTACGAGTTCCTTTGGAAAAATGCTGAGACGCGCTCATTATCCACGTCTTTAACCTGATACAATAAACACAAAATGATGGGGAAAAAAAAAAGGCAGCCTTATTAGTCATTTCAGTCCTATTAGTTATTCACATTTAATACTACAGGACTGTTAAACTCTCGATTCTGCATTCGTTCTAATCGTTATCGTTTTATATAGTTAGATAATTCATAGGCACTTGTACAGCAGATCTTCCACATAATCTAAGACTCATAATAATCTAAAAGCAAAACAGGAACGGCATATAATATCACCGATGAAAGTTTTCTATAAAAGCAGTTTATCTAAAATTTATGGAAGGAGTCTCTAGTGTCAGTGCTTTGTGTCAGTCAGTAAATTTTCAGCAACAAATTTAGTTTAATAACTTCCTTAGTTATAAAACATGTTAAGCCCATTATAGGATGGTGACCTGCTATATAATTGTCTCATGCTAATAACTACCAAGAACACTTCTGGACCTTCACCTTCATGTACGGTAAAGAGGCAGCGCGGATGTCATCCAGGGTCAGCTGGGAACGCGCAAACCCAACAAAGTAGGTCTCCTCTGGCAGGAGCCCATCCTTAAAGAGCCACCTTAAAAACAGGATTAGTTGAATACCTGAACACACGCGCGCACACACATTAATTAGTGTTCAGACACTCACCAAAGGGTTGGGTAAATCTTCTTCTTCGCAAGATCTCCCTTTGAGAGTGAGAGAGAGAGGGAAAAAAAAACAAATGATTTAACTTTTTTGGCTTGTAATTGCTACTTCAGTGGAATGTGAGCCAGTGCCCACTCAGTGTGAGTGAAAAGCCAATGCTCCCTGTACCAAACCTAGTGATGCTTTCATGTTGCTCACACCAAAGTTAACAGGCCGTGAAGCATGAGCCTGCAAAACACAACATAAAGGAACCTCTGTTCCTCACAAACCCGCTTTATAACAACCATGGAAAAGTGAGTATGGCTGTCTGTATCTCTGTGGCACAGCCGTTTAAACGAGGAAGGAGTTTCAGATTTGGGACTAGATGTCCACGCTGTCAAATTTAAAACAGTAGTATGTGGATAATTGCAGCATTTATGACTTTTGACACCTGAAAACCACACTGTTCTGCTTTCTAAAATAAAACAGAAGTCAAACTGGATGCTAATATAATTAATCTGATTCACTGAAGGGGAAAGGTCGGGAAAAGGGTATTTGCTTCTCCTAGCAGTTTTTCACTATGCTCAATTTTTTTTTTTTTTTTTTAATCTTTTGCTTGGTGTACATGTGGGGGAACTCCATCCCATCCCCCCAGCCATCTCATTCACTATCATCAAGGTTTTTGTGGTAAAATACTCCCCCCCCCCCTCTCTGTCTGCTATCATTTTCTTGTTAACAATGTTAGCACCACTGAATCTCATATGTAGCCATACTTGGCATAGTATTTTACATCTAAATTCCCATTAGTGTGACTAAGTACTTCCTCATGGATTGTGATTAAACAGACTGTTATAAATAGTCTCAATTTCACCAAACGCCAAAGACTTTATCAAAACTCATTCAGGAAGCATTACATATGAACTTAATTCATGAACTCCAGAGATCCAAATTTGAGGAAACGTTCTCTCATAGAACCTGCTCGTTAAGCTACCTAGCTACATAAAAATACCACAACTAAGACCAAAACGGTGGTTGTTATGGTATATTTTGAGTAGTTTCAACTACTCTGAAAGAATTCACAGAGAATATGACAAAATATATCGACACTCAACTACACAAACCGAGAGCTAGTTTATTAGCAGGTAACTAGCCGGTTTGATAAATTAGCTAAAAGTAGCTGAGATTTGGGGGCGTGTCTACTTCTACTTATTTGCATATTCAAATATCTTAATATTTTAAAACAGTTTAAACTGACACCTTCAGGGTTTCGTGTGGCTCCAGTTTGTTCTGCAGAATTCAGTTCTAACCCTAATCCAATACACAAGTCACAGATAAATCACTGAGAGTTACGTGATTTAGTCGGATCAGGTGTTTTGGATTAGGGTTGTAGATGAACTCTGGACGAAGGTAGAGCTATAGGAACAAGGGTTGAAGAGGATCACAAAATGAGAATTACGTACCGAGGCGCCCATGATAACGAAGACATGAGTAACCTGTCGAAATTCATGGTCATCATAGAGCTCCTTCCGGATTTCTCCAAACACCTCGGACTGAGAGCGCGCTAATGAACTCATGACTCCTAATGACGAGCAGGACAAGTGTTCACTGCAAATGCAGCATGCAAACGAAACGAAAACACACGAGCACGAGCTTAACGACACTAGATTTCCACTTAATAGCTTAATTTAAAAGGGAGCTCGTGCCACCTTGTTGAAACGCTTCAGTGCCGATGGATGTAATCCGCGAGCCCCTGTAGCTTTCAGGCCTGCTCATGAGATTAAGTGTTAGCAAGCTAGCAACTGGCTACAAACGGTGATCGATAATTCCGTTTTAAGCTTGCATTAAAAGTTTTTGGTTAATAACCTAGTATACAAGTAAAATAAACTGGTTTATAACAGCACGCGAGAAGACACTGTCTATGTCAGTCACGCCGCACGCGGAGCATTACACGTGAAGTCAATACGAGCCTCCGGCCAATAGGATTTGTCGTGTCGTGGAGATCCAACCAATAGGAGTCGTCGTAGCGGACAAAACGGGATACGTCACTTCAAGTTACAGAAGCATGTAAACAACTGAAGGGAAATCCAATACAAATCAAATAATGCATTATAAAAGTGAATAAAAAAATGTAAATACTCACAGTTACTTACTAGCAGGGAAGGTTTATCGATTCAGACTGTAGGTAAAAACACTTTCAATTCATGAAAAATTACCAAACACGTTACAAGTACAACAAAATTAACTAACAAGACCGTAACAAAATATTTAAAATCAATAAATCGCACTATTTTTTTCATTAAAATAATTGACCCTAGGTTTAAAGGATAACTAGTGCGACAGCGCCTTCATTTAGTAAATTATTAAACATTATCACACACACAATCACCTCAAGGTTACTTATAGTCCCAGGCACTCCTTCTATTCATGCAGGTTATTTATAGAACAATTCAGATATGAATAAGAAGCACAACCTGATAGTTCACAAATACTTGACATTTATTAACGCTAACTAAATGCTGTATATCTATCGGTCTATAAAACAGCCTCCAACTGAGGAAAAAAAAAAAAAAAAAAAGAGAGAAGAAGAATGTGACCACACAATCATGGAGAACAATGAAAAGTCACAAGAATGCTTTAATTACAGCAAGGACAAAAAGTATCCATTTCATGTGTTCACTTAATAGTCTTGGAGATCTTTCACAATCATGAGTGTCGACGCCATTAAATAACTTAAGTTGCATGTATTAGAATGTCTGGTAAGACAAGAGTACCATGATTTCTGACTTGACTTTTTAAATAAAAAAAAAAAAAAAAAAAAAAAAAAAAAAAAAAATCTTTCTTGATGAAATACCCCACTGGAGTTTGGCTTGTGGCAGGACAACGGAATGATCTTAGGACGAAATACTACACACCATGTCTGATTGGCAAATTAAAGGCCGTCTCATCTGCCTTCAATTAAAAGAAAATAAAAAAAATTAAATACAATTACTTATTACACACTTTTTAAAACATAAATAAAATCTTTAAAAGTAGCAGTTTAAAGGCTGAAACGCACAAGGTTGAAAGCACACATTTGGTGAATGCATGTAAACAATACTACCATCAGATGATGCTGTCCCACAGTGCATCAGTTTTAGAGACGGTGCCTCAACTCACATTCGTGACTCCCAAAGTTTTTTGGTTTTTTTTTTTTTTTTTTTAAGTTTGGTCCATTGCATGGATATAAATGACCCATATGTGATCAGTTCTCATAGATGGGCCAGGAGTGAGCACATGAGCCCAAGTTATGGCTGTCCTTCTGGCTGGACTCTCGACTTCATTCCAACAGAGACGGAGATCAGCTGAACACCCAGTGTTGATGCAGGTCTCTTGAATCACAGGGGCTCATGACTATCTTGTTGTTCTTCAAGTGCAGGCACTTACCCGAGGAAGGATTTTTTAATAACTGCTCCTACAAACAGTGACAGAAAGAAGTAGTTCGGTTAGTAAGCACTGCCGATTAGGGCTGAAAAAAAAAACCAAATATTTGAATAGTCATTCATCTAAAACAGTCAACAAATATTTGATTAATCTACTGATCATGAGAAAGGCTTTCACAAATACCCTTTGGAATTTGAGTATGGTAATTGTCTTTTCTTGTTATTGACTTTCTCCATACAAATATTCCCTGCCAAGTTCATTCAACAGAACCCTGCATAATTTCTGGAATTACACCAAAACTCACAAAACTAGTTGAACTCGATGTTCAGTAAACAATACCTCGGTGAAGATCCACTCCTGCTGAGGGGCAACGTTGGTACCGCGACCCTTCAGCTGACACTGCTCTATCTTCATTTGCTCTGGGTATGAGGTGGCATGCAGGCACAGCTGTTTGCCCATGTTATGCCTCAGCTCCTTGTGTGAGGAGTACTCAAAGTACTGAAAAGAACCAAAAAACACTCCGAAGTCACTGAGAGGATGAACCTATAACCTCATTTTTTTTTCTAAACTAACTAGTTTACCAACAGCAAAGATGCTGGTCATACCTGGTTTCCTCCCATGTTGTGACACACGTACATAATCACTGGCTTTCCACCATTATTATTCTCCCCCACATCCAGGCAGTACTGAGACCCCAAGTTTTTGATCTACATGGCGATACAAAGAACACAGGGTTCGACACATTTATGATGACTTGAGATCTGTAAGTTTTTGCTGGAAGGTTGAAATGAAGACTTACTGCTCCGAATTTAACAGGGTTAAGATCTGGAACAAAGGCTTCTGGGTAGACGTTGTTCAAATACCAGGTAAAGTTCTTGCAGCGTAACCTTTCCCGGAGGTTCAGTCTATCTGTGATATCACCGTAGTTCATCTGCAGGACCCAAAGCAAAACGGTGTTGGTTAAACAGGAAATAAAATCCACATCGTTTTGTTCATCTAATAGTAGTAATTGAAGACTAGGGATGTCACGAGAACCGATACGTCAGTACGAACATTCTTAAAACGTGACAGTACTTGTTTTTCTGCAGTAGCGTTGGTACCGATTGTAACGAAAGTACCGAGTTTGCGATTCTTCCAGACCCGAAGGGGGCAGCAAATACACGCAAGTGTTTTAGTCGGTCCACAAGTGGTGAAGAAGAACGCCTACAAGCACACGGGA
>JANDJT010000050.1:4003053-4015774 GCA_024331685.1 Stegophilus panzeri
AAAGATTTCTCCACGAATAACACTAAAACGGCCTCCTGTGTGTCTGTGCTCCGCCCACCGCTGGCTAAATTCCCTACTAATATATATTATATATATATATATATATATATATATATAAAAACACACACAAAATTCTTCTTCAAAATATTATTGTAAATGCTTCAATGAATGACCCTGATATTTGAGTAAATGGATGATGAGAATTTAAAGGGGTCTCTGGCTGCAAAACCTTGAGAGCCCCTGCTCTATGACATTTTTCCATGCAGACTGAAACATATAAATGGCACACTGTTCAACTGTCACAGTTTCTTTAGTCTTATTAATATTCTTCAGTCAAAAGGGAATTTTTTTTTTCCCTTTTACAAGTAAACTGCACATAATAGAACTATAAGGACCCCCCCCACCCCCACAGCTTAGTCATATTTCAGTGCTCACTTAACATACAAACCCTGATACCATGGTTTTATGAGGCTACTTGCCTGTAAAAAGGAACTGGTTTTATTCTACACACACTCTGTGGCCTCACAAGACTATAGGATACACCGCTGAGCTCCTGTCTCCATCACTGCTTTTACTGTAAACAAGAAACTACTGCAAACATTAACTGAGCACTATATTATATTTTCAAATGTTAATGCGCATACTTATCCCTATCTATTTCAGGTCATTTGAAACTGAGTGCTGCAGTAAAACATTGCCTTGACCAGTAACTACCTGTACCAGCAAGAAGGAAAACATGTAGACACAGCAACATTATCTCGGTCACATGGAGCTATAGAACGAATGTGTGCGAAACCAGACAGAAACAACACACACACACCACACACACACACAAGAAAAGAGTGACAGACACAGACAGAGCAAGAGTAAAGCAGACAGAGTGAGAGAATGAGACACCGACACAGAAAGACAGACACAGAAAGAGAGAGAGAGAGAGAAAGAGCAAGAGAGGCAGAGATACCGAGAGACAATGACACCGAGAGAGAGAGAGAGAGAGCGCGCGAGAGAGAGAGAGTGCAGGAAAGACAGATAGACTCCGATAGAGAGTGAAACTGAGACAGATCCTGACAAGAGCGAGATCTTGAGCAAGAGCATGAGAGAGAGAGAGAGAGAGAGAGAGAGAGACTCACTTGACAGGGTAGGTCTCATCTTTGCGCTTTGCCTGCTCGTAGCGAGGAATGGCCTCCCAGCCGAACGTCAGGCTCCAGTCGAAGTTTCCACGGTTGTGAGCGCGTGCAGTGGCCACAGGCTTGTTAAACTTAAACGTGTTTAAGTCGATGGTGGTGATCTCGGGGCTCACGACGGCCGTCGGCTCTTCCACGATTCGAGCGAGCAGTGGCTCGAGCCAGCCGTGGAAACACTCACCTGGAGAAAAAGCAAACAAACAAACAAACAAAAAACCGCTTAATAATGCATGAACCAAAAGAATGCAATGTATAAGCATGGCTACGATTCTACAGGATTTTCATGCTCGTCTTGAACAAATCCGCATGAACCATGACGGGAGAGCAAACAGCAAACGTCTGTCATTTTTTAATGACATTTTCATTTTAATTTAACTAAACACACCTCGTGAAAACAGTGTTATCGGACACGAGATCTGAGAATGAAACAGAAGTAAAAATCGGCTGAAATTTAGAAGTCCCCCCACCCCCCAATTTCCTCAAGCTATTTACTACTCTTAAATTGAAAATGTTGCATTTGTGTAATCACTAATACCAAACAACCAGTGCTAGAAAAATAGTTATAATTAGGTGTAACTGAACAAAATGAACACGTGTAATCAGGGCTGTGGATCACATCACATACCACGGTGATTAGAGTTAAAGTGTGAATGGAAAATGAAAGCAGTATGTGATCCTACAGTGAGCGTCGAGGAAGGTGAGGGTCTCGCCCCGAGCGTGGCTGGCTCCCAGCAGTCGGGCCGTGATGAGTCCCTTCCTCTCCACCTGACGCACGACTTTAACCACCTTCAGCATCTTTACGTACTCATCCAGCTGAGAGTGTAGATGAACTGCAGCAGAGTCCAGGGGCATGGAAATATACATTTAAAAAAACAAAACAATGACTACACAGTATAAACAGAGCGATTACACAAATTTGACGTTTTTGTCTTCGCTCACATTAATCCTATCAAAATGATTAAGATCATCTATATTTTCTGTCGATATGTTTAACCATGATGTGACTGCATGTAGTTTTATGCTGCGTTTTCATATACACATTTCACATACACGTTATGGTTAAAAGGATGTTGACGCTTGGCCATCGCACCCATATGTGGTTCTTTCCCAATCTGTTGCCACAAAGCTGGAAAACACACAATTATATAGAATGTCTTTGTATGCTGTTGCATTACAATTTCCCTTCACTGGAACCAAAAGTGTTCCAGCATGACAATGCTTCTTTGCACAAAGCGAGCTCCGTGAAGACACTTTTTCCCCAAGGTTGGAGTGGAAGACCTCGCGTATCCTGCACAGAGCCCTGACTTCAACCCCGACTGAACACCTCTGAGATGAAATGGAACGTCGAGTGCACCCTAGGCCTCCTCACAGGACATCGGTACCTGACCTCACTAACGTTCTTGTGGCTGAATGAGCGCAAATCCCCAGAGCTACACTCCAAAATCTAGAGGAAAGTCTTCCCAGAAGAGTTGAGGATATTAGAACAGCAAATGCGGACTCGATCTGGAACGAGATGTTCGACAAGCACATGTGTGAGATGGCCATGTGTCCTCGAACGTTTGGCCATAGAGTGCATGTAATTTTCCTGCGTTGAATGTACATGGACTGTTGGTTTTGGCCTTTTGTGGCCTGTGGAAACTTTTGTGAAGAGGTGGTAAACGTCCCAAAGTCTTGATTCATGTGCAACTCGACTAAATACTCATCTAAGTAAATGCTCTGAAGATTTTGAACCTGTACTTCGACTGAAACTTTTACCACTCAAAAAAAAACTCTAAGTAAGAAATAAGAAACTGAAACGTACTAAAATAGTGATAGTAAACAACCGCTGTCTCGAACATTCAGTTTTTGATAGATTTTGAAAAAGGCAGTCTGTATAATGTGGCTCTTATAGTTAAAGTATGAACTCAAAACACTTCAAAAGACGTTAGTTGAGGACAAATGCCAAACTCTGCATGACTCAGCAGTCTGCAAGCAAGTAAGTTCTTTTTACACCCCCCCCCAAGTTCCCTTTTCCACAAAACCTCCTTCTGACAAATTTCACCACAACTTATATTTGAGGTCATACACCAGATGTGTTAATGGCTGACATTGGACTTTCAGAAGAAGTGGTTCAGGCGGTGTTCATGCCTGAAAGTGGCTTTGGAACTGACACACTTTGTACAAATAGAGTTGCAGGTGTTTGGCATCATAACGGTAGACTTGTTTGCACTTAGGGCAGAGCTGGGGCAATAAAACGGAGTGCAGAGCCAAGATCCTGGGCTTAATGTTGTCCTGAAGTGTTATCAGCACTCATGATAAATACCGCACCCACCCGCCGTGCTTGCGTCATCCACCATTATGATTTCGAGCAGCAGGGCAGCTGGGGAGGTGTGCAGCACGCTGTGGACGGTGCGCAGCAGTGTGGACCAGGCCTCGTTGTGGAACACGATGATCACGCTGGTCGTGGGAAGAGGGGGACATCGGCGGAATTTACGCTCCACACACCTGAAGGATGGAAATTAGTGCTGCAGTGAGAATATAATTATAAATGGGACAAAATGGAAACACACTAAGTAAGAGATAAAAAATAAAATAAAATAAAAAATTAAAAAAAAACTTGCGGACGTGCTGTTATAGAAAAATAAGCAACGATGGGGTGGTGTGATGTGGCCTGAAGCAAACTCGTCGCAAAGTGTTTTATTCCAGCAATCTTCCAATGCAATTTAAATTAAAAAATTATTATTAAAGAACACCACACACTTTATCCTTTTCTAGTTACATTTAAATGTTGTGGAACATCTGCAGAACACTAGTTATTTCATGTTATTTCACAGCCTTAAACAGTTGTTCCCTCTCTACTTATTCTCTCTCTCGAAGTTAATAAGGCTTCTTCGTTATAAAGAAAGTCCTGAAGAATTTCCCCATGTTGGAAAAATAAAACGTTCCACCTTTACCTCTGAAAGTTACAAACTGCTGACATTGGAGACTCCTTCCAAAAATGTTAACTAAGAAGAAGAAGAAGAAGAAAAAAAGGCTCCTCAACAACAACAAAACAACACTTCAGTAGATCAACACCACCACGTTCTTTAATCCATTTTTCATGAAGCGTATTTGTGAAAGTCCCTGCGTAAGTTCTTGCTATAGAGACAACAACGTATTCGAAAAGGATTTGATGGAAGACACCGTGGTGATGTGGACACATTTTGGCATGGTCTGAAAAATTAACACTTTACTCAGAAATTGGCCCGCATATTGGATATTCTTAGATCGAACAGAACATTCTCAGAGTAGTCCTAGTTTGTAATTCAGGGATTCTTTTGTTGTTTAGTCTAACAGATTATACCCATCATTGGCAGTTACATCAATTTACGTACACTGGAAGAGTTGGCATTCTACTAATAAGTAAGGAATAAAAACACAACGTTTTTTTATTCCTTACTTATTATTAAAAAAAAAAAAAAAAAAAAAAAGCCCAACACAATGGTGTGGTGCAATGCGAGTTATGGGTACCACTCAGAGCGCAGAAGTTGGTCATTTTGCAAGAACAGCACGTCACAAAGTGTTTTACGTCTCTTACACCACAGCGAATTTGCCGACGGTCACGTTTTCATTCGTTAAACAAACAACATTCTTTTTTATCCATTTATAGTTACCGTTTACTGTGGTGAAACCTCCATGAAACAAGGTTCTCGCTTACGTCATAGTAGCAATAAACAGTAGTTCTCTCACCAGCCTCTCATTTCTTATTTACGTACTAAATTTAGCAAAGACAAATAAAACCACAGCTTGTGAAGTTACTGAGAAACGAAGCGTAAACTGCGCCCTCCTACAGACTTTCCTGTGGCGGGAAACTTGCTGATCGTTACAAAGCGCCAACACTGGAGACTCCTTCCATAAATCTCCGCACATACTACATCGAATGATTATACGTTTTTCTTTGTTATATAGCATGTTTGAATAAATAACGTAGTAACACCTTCCGACCGATCAGATTCGAGAATTCTACAGCGCCATTGAATAAATGGGCATAACTTTTTTTTCTCCCCAGTTCTGCAAGATAAAGCATTAAAAACCTTCTTTCTCAACCAAGAGTCACTCATCAAGAGCGTTTTCATGCAGAACTAGCATTACAATGAGTTTCTGTGAGCAGCAGTAAACGAACGTCTTTAGGGCATGAGATCATGCCAGCTGGCACAACCGAGCTGCTACATTAGCATTGTTGGCTCACGACAGTTTCCTCAAGGATGTACCTTATTTCTGAATATCCAAGGAAGCAACATTTGGCGCAACATTTAACTGATGGGAAAATAAATGAATTATCGATTACACAGTGCAGAGGAGTTGAGCCTGATAACAAAACGGTTCCTTCTCTCGTTTTTTAGTGGCAACACCCCTAGTGAAAGCCTGATTAGCAGGTCCTTACTGAAAACACTACTGTACAGAACACGATCAACAATGTCTATTTGGCTAACAATCAAATGTTCAGGTTCAGCACTTGAGTCAACACAACACCGCTCAGCTAAGAGAAACATGAATGCTTGCACTCGAGCACCACTATAAAAGTATCAAGACTGTTCTGTTGATATTGTATGTAGTCGGATGATGACTTTAAAGACCTTGGACTGAAAAAAAAAAAAACATACACAAAATGTTCTTACTCTGGAGGCCGGGTGTCCTCTCCAAGGCTACGGTGCAGAGAGATCCGATCGCTAGCGAACTGGTTAAAACAGTGTCTGGTCATGCCCTCGTCCTTCTCCTTCACTTCATCCGGAGTGAGATCGTCCTTCTGGAACGCGTTCCCTCCAGCACCCTGGCTCTGAGGATCCTCCGGCGGCCTCTCGAACAACGGTTTGAGTTCAGCCTGTGTGTAAAAGCCTGAGGGGCAATTTTTATCCACTTCTGCAGGCTGCTGTGGAGTGCCTGGTTGGCCTGGAATCTGGAAGGCCAGGTTGCGGACTAATTCCAACACTTGTTCCTTCCGGTTGGATAAATCCTGTAACCAGGGCTCCTGAATACCACCTGCCACGTCCCTCTGAAGCACCACAAGGACCAGCATGAAGAGCGCACCACCCAGCAGGGCCAGCTTCAGTGGCGAGACACGACGTCTCAGGCGCATCCTAAAAGAGGAGGCACACAGAACAATGTGGGACGTGTAGGTTTCCATGGAAATGATAGAAATGGTCTAACTGGTGCATTATCCTAATTTCAATAGCTGGAGCAGGTTCAGCTAATCTCATTATCAACTGAGGTGGCTGAAGTGAAGTGCACCAGCCACTGGATCCCACCACACACTTTGCTTACACACACACACACACACACACACACACACACACGATCCAATGGTGCCAGGCTCTCATATTCAGCTGCCCATTGTACCATGCAACACATCAGATCACTAAAAAAAAAAAAAAAAAAACACACAGGACAAGAACAAGATGCATCCCATGTTCCAAAAACTCTAAACCAAAGTTTGCTCACTGAACAGTTTAACATTGACTGAAGCCCCACTTTATTTAAAAAGTCTATTTAACTCAAAATAAACGAAGGAATTACTTTTCTTATTGTTAATACATTTAGGCGACCTATTCAAAATAGCTCAATCGAATTTCATGGATATGTTTTGTGACGAATTTTTAAATTAATCTGTTTAGTTTTGTTAGGCAAAGAATTTAACGAAGACATTTCCAGTACATTTTTAAAAAAAAAGAAAAAAAAGAAGTACATTTCAGAATAGTTCTCCTTTTGGTGTAATTTTACATCAAGACACAAATAGCTCTTGAATATATATATTATTTTGTTCCAACTTTCATCAAGAGCCATCTAGAAAAGTGGTCATTTATACACTACAAACCACAACACACAGACTCTTTAGTAAATAAGATGTCCCAGTGGAGACAACACTTTAAGTCTAATTGTTTTTTGGATAACATTTTGGCATCCATAACATCGTCTTCTCTTAAACTATAGTCATACAAATGTCAAAAATAACTGGTTCGATCCTGCGTTCACGTTGTCGTCTGTGTTGCCTTTCACATTTTCTCTGGGTGTCTCTGGGTTTCCCCCAGGTTCTTTTGTTTCCTTTCATTTCCACCATGTAAAAAAAAAAAATGCCGTTAAGTGGATTTGCTAAGGTATGAACGAGCGTGAATGGTATCCCTGTGGCGGACTGGTGTTCCAGCTGGGGGTGAATTCTCCCGCCTTGCATAAACCGTTCCTGGGATAAGCTCCAGATTCCCGGAATAAAGCACTTACTTAAGATGAATGAATGAATCCTGGTCAAAAAAATAAATAAAATGAGTGAACCTCTTTTGCTTCTGTTAATCTAGGCAGGAACAGTGCTTGGAAACAAGTCTGACTATGTTTAATCAGACTTGAGATCAAAATTTCTACAAACAACCATCCACCCCACCCCCCCAAAACCCCACATACCCACCCAAAAACCCCACATAGAAATGTTTAATATAAAAAAATATACATTTTTCATTCATTTCATCTTTAGTAAGGGATAGGTAAGGTCATAATGGATCTCAGAAACATTGGGTGTGAGGTGGGAATACCATGACAGTCCATCACAGGACACCACACACACCCACACACCCTCACACTTAGGGGCAATTTAGGGTTGCAAATCCATCTACCAATTACCAATACCATTTTTTATTGGTCAGTCCTCAGAAACACTTCAGGGTAATGGATTAAACCAAGACCGGTGGATATACACTTCAGTTCTTCGGGCAAAGTTCGGCATTTGGGAGGGTCTTGGAATTTAAGTGATCACACATATCTTCCATTTCTTGGCATCTCAGTGAGATACCTACCGGTCTTACCTGTCCAGCAGCTGTACCTACGCAAATACTAATACAATTGGTTTTGTTAACAGTTGACTCATTTGTTTAGTCATAAGTGTAGCAGAACTATGAGAATACCTTTGAGACAGCTAACCTCTCAACAATAGCTCAGAGAAACAGGTTCACTCAACTTTTTTTTTTTTTTTTTTTTTTTTAAACAATAAAAGTCAACCAAGACAATGTAAAAGGTATGAGACACAAACTCCATCCTTCCCCCGCACTTTCTTTTACCACAAAACATCATCAAATACCTCTAGAAGGTTTTGAAATAACGAATATTTAATGCTAGTCGTGTGTATATGAGCTGTAACTTAATAGTTATTGTTATTGTTGTTTCTCCTCGTGCTCATAGAGATGTGTCAAGTACTTCCTCATGGACGGAAAAACGGTGTAACACCTAACAGGAAACCCGACTCATTATATAAATACAGCAAAGACGCCTTTTTGAAGTCTTCACTGGCAGCTTGAGACATTGACTTTGAGCCAGCTTTTAGACTGCTTATATATTGTTCTACATTCGCATCCATTAGTATCACATTTCGTTCAAGGAAGTACAAATGAAGAGTTCATATTTATACAGAAAGTTTAGAATCTACAGTAGATAAAGTCAGGTTGGAAGACTGAGAGGAAACTGGTGAAAATCTTAAAATACATATAGATATTAATCCATATGACTACTCATCAAATTTTCACAGTTTAGACTTACCTGGGGGTAACGTCAGTCAGATCGCGTGCCCGATAAACTCGTTATTTCCCGTCTCACGTGGTGTGCGTGCGTGTGCGTGCGTGTATGCGTGTATGCGTGTGTTCAGCAGGGATGTGGTAAAACTCTGACTCGTTGACTTGTTTGTTAAAAGGATCTCCGAGGAGAAAGACAGCACATCATCGTCCCGGTTTCCCTTTTGAACGCAACAGGTGCCGCTCGGCCGAGCATTTAACCAGCGTCCGCGCGGTCCTAACGCCGTCGCACACTGAGTCAAGAACCTCCACGAGCTTCATGAACGGGCCGGTGCTTTGTTACGACCTGAAACGCTTTCGTGCTCTGGAAAAGAAAAAAAAAAAAAAAAAAAAAAAATTCAATACTAAAAAGATGTCAAGAACACACTTTCGTTGCATATTTCACTCTCAACTTAATTAAAGTTCTAGAGTGGGCGCAATAGGATTACAAGCATTACCTGGGTAGATATGAATAATGAATAGAGAAGCGATTAAGTACCATCTCGGATGTCACTGCCTCGTGCTCTCGGGTTACTGGCTGGTGAGAGTCGAGATTGTAAACTATTGATTGACATGTGAGTAGTGAGGCTGTGGACTAAATATGCAAGGAAGGTCTTTAGTGGTGGCAAGCATGCCAGTGGTGTGGCAAGCTTTGTAGACCATGGAGTGGCAAAGTGCACATGAAAATAAAAGCACTATGAATTAACTTAACTCTTTTATTTTTCACCAGAGGGCAAAAAAGAGGACATTCCTGTGTTCAGCATTGAATTTATTTATCCACACTCCACAGTAGTGGTTACTGGCTCATATGAAGACACCCAGTAGACACTCAGGGCTTTAAGAATTTGAATTTTTCGTAAGTTGAAATGTTATAATTTTATCGTGGCAGATGTATACAGTGTTTTACTAACAAAAAAGTTTTAGTTGTGTTATCCGCTTTATCGCTGTACCAACGTTATGGCACTTTTCCACCGCATGGTACGGTACGGCTCGACTCGACTTTCCACTGTGGATAGGACCTGGTACCTGGTACTTCTTTTAGTACCGGCTCGGTCGAGGTTCGGAGCGAGCCGATCTGATACTAAATGTGAGCCACGCACTGAGGGAGTGGGGAATTCTCCTTAACGAGTGGTTCTGTATTGTGCCTGAATAAATGTCATTTAATATATATTTTGCGTACGGTGATCTTCTGTTCATTGAAAATTGTTGTACACAATATGTTCTCTTAAGTCTGAATGGCCACGTTTTTTCAGCGTTATTGATTATTTAACAGCAGCACATCCTGAAGTGTTTATTCTTCTTATACCACAGCAACTTGCCAACATGGGAAAAAAAAAAAAAAAAATATTACAAAACGACACTTTTTTTTTTTTTATCCATTTGTAGTTACATTTAATGTTGTGGAATGTCTCAATGCTAGCTTTTATTTTATTATTTATATATGGAAGTTTATGTATTAATAATTATGTATATGACAAGGTTCCCATTGCCAGAATATCTGATTTGATCTGATCTCTGTATCTTTATAGTCAAGGGACTACCCCAATGGTTTAAAAAGGAGTACAAGCTAGACATGACTAATTTAGTCTGCATGAATTGCACAGGAACACTAGACCGGTCAGAGCTGGTCAAAGGTCCAGTGGCAAGGCTTATTTTCAAGGGTGTATCCAGTAGACCGTGCTGCGTCTTCAGATGACGAGAAGATTTATGTTTGGCGTAAGTGAGATCGGGTGCATATCTGGATTCTGACAGTAGTATACACTGAACTGATAAGTACAGATCCTCTGTAAGCCAGACAAGACAGTACTCAAGGCTAGTTGTAACACAGATCTTTGTTTACTTTGAGTAGTGGAGAGAGTGTCCTTGATCTTAAGAGTTATTATGGATATGATAATGTGATGTTTTTCAACTAAGGTTACTATCAGGAAGGATTCCTAGATTAAATGACGTGGTTCTTCGCCTTTAGAAGCAGGGAATTGAGATCGCCCCTTTATTTGATCTTCATTTTCACTAATAAGGACCTGTTATTTGTCTACCTACATGTTAACAAGTTATCTAAACAATCAGTAAACTAAACAGACCTCTGAGTACCAGGGATGATACAGCTGTATGTCATCTGCCTATAGCTGGACAGAAGTGTTATATTGCTTGATTATGCCAGCTAATGATTAGTGGAGACATGTTTGGCGTCTGAACATGATTCAAAGAAGACTAAACAGGAAGTTATCTATGGTGAGCTGTTATACACATTCCTTTTTATTCAGGAATGACACGTCTAATCATACCCTCCTAAGGCCATCCTTTTTACGCACACACACAAAATGAAAAAATTTATTTAGTTAACATAAGAAATTAGTTACAATAAGAAACTAAGTAAGTAAAATATGAAAGTAAGTAAAGTAAATAAGTATATAAATAAAGTTAGTTATGTAAGTGAAGTAAATAATGTAAGAAACCAAGTAAAGCAAGTAAGTAAAGAAAGTGTGTAAAGTAAATAAAGTATGTAAAATAAGTAAGAAAGTAAGTTACACAAGTTTATAAAGTAAGAAATCAAGTAAGGCAATTAAGTATATAAAGTAAATAAATAAAATAAGTAAACTAAGTATGTAAAATAAACAAGTTAAGAAATTAAGTATGTAAAGTAAAAAGTAAGAATGTATCAAAAGTAAGCAAATAACTAAGAAAGTAAGTAGAGTAAGAAATTATACGCATAAAGTTAGATAAGAAATTAAAGTAAGCACTTAAGTAAGTAACTATTTCTCAAACTAAATCAAAACAAAAATGGGTTTGGTAAAATGTATGTAAACTAACAGTTGAATTTTGTCCCTTTTGTAGGACACATTTATTTATTTATTTATTTATTTATTATTTATTTATTTAAAGATATTACTGCAGCCTTGTCTGCAGTTTGGTGCAAATTATTTTTGTTTTCTCTTTCACATAAGGGATAAAAATAGGAAGCTTCATACTTAATACCAATTCTCTGAAAAGGATTCATGCAAAACATGCAGTATATAATCATCAAAACACTTTTCTTTTTAAATTCTAAATTCACATTTTGTTTTTAAATTCACATCCTTTTTCTATCTCTTTTTTTAACTAAACTTTCACCCTTATGTGTGAACACTGAAGAACAGCATTCTTCCTGTTAGTACAGTTGAAGAGACGTGTAGAATCGATGGCAAGGCACACAGTCATGACCTAACACTAACACTTTGTTGTTGGTTTTTTTCTTTTTACTTTTCGCACATTATCTATAAATAGAATTTGCAAAACCACTAGTGAAGATTAGAGTTTTACGGGTCATTATCTTCCTTCTAGGCGTTTAAAACAAACTTTAGTTGTAAAAGTCAGTGAAATAATCAGATTTTCTTGACGAAAAGCGAAAACCCATTTTAATATCTTACAAGCTGTACAATCTGGGAATGTTACCTGAAATAAACTGACAAATGAACAGTATGCAAGCAAACCGGTTACTATTGGCATCAGGAAATATTTGAAAATATAAAACAAAAGAGGAAACACAAATATGTCAGGCAACAATGCTTTAAAGTAACCGTGTTCCATATGGCAAGGCGCTGGCTTAGGACTCATAAAAACTAGCATTCCCATCATGCGCCACGTCTTTAGATGGTCTACTGATCCAAGAAGCAAAATGTCAGTCATTCTGTACACTGGCAGCTGTAGCCTCTTTATTTGGTATATAAAACAATTACATGGATACAAACATCATTCGCTGAAAGTGAAGTCCATACACAAGAGCTTAGTTGTTCATTTTAGCTTTGACAAAACACGATCTTGTGAGCCCTTTGTAAACGTGGACTTTTCCTGCGCCGGTGACCTCGAAGCTGTAATCGGTGGTGATGTAAGGGAGCTCGGTTTCAACACCATGCTGAAATGGAGAAAGATTGAAACACTTGAAATTTCACGATGAGATATCTAACAACGGAAAACAAAAGATTTGGCTGGGGGGGGGGGGGGGGGGGGGGGGTG